>PVIC010023247.1:10008-27100 GCA_004025085.1 Thryonomys swinderianus | reverse complement strand
CCACCAACAATCAACACCGCATACCACAATGCCGGACGTGGTGGCTCACGCCTGTCATCCCAGCACTCGGGAGGCAGAGACAGGAGGATTGCTGAGTTCGCGGCAGCTTGCCTGGGCACCATAGTGAGCTCAGGGCCAGCCTGAACTACAAAGCGAGACCCTGTCTCAAAAAGCAAAAAAAAAAAAAAAAAAAAAAAAACTTGCTTACCATTTATGTAGTTTAAATAGTTCATCTCATTTATGTCACTTAAACAATCACCTATTTTACACTGATTTCAGGGAGAAGAAAGATTGAATTCATTGGCAAATCATGGATAAATTATTGTGTAAGCTCTAACGCTACCAGTTTCTTTAGAAAAATAGCTGTGATTAGCATTGAATTTTGACACCAAGCTAAGCATTTTTCATTTACTGTTTCCTTCAAACATGTTTACCAGTTCCCGTATTGCAATGCCAAGAAATGTAGACTTTAATAATAAACACTTAATGTTCCCTTTGCATGAAAATATTCTCAACACCAAAACGCCTTATGAAATTTTAGGAGGGGATATATACAAGGTCCATTAAACAATAGTATTCAGTATGGCTACAGGAATTTGCACACAAGACACTGCTCTAATGAATGGCATTTAGGTACTTAAGTTTTTCAAATTATAAGTTGAAAAATACACCCTCAAGAATTGTTCATGCCAAGAAAGGGCAACTATTTATAATTACAAGTAGAGTTTTTGCAAAGGTCTGTGCCAGGCAGGATAGCCCTGGCAAACATGCCTCCCAATTTGCAAGAACTCTCCTGTTTTGGGTTGGAAGTGAAACAGGAGTCCAAAGAAATACTTTCAGCTTTTTCCTAGTCTTAGTTAAATTCAGAGTGAAAGAATAAACACATAAGGGGACAAAGGGTAAGGGAAGTCTCAGCACAGCAGGCCTGCCTTATTTTAGTGAGAAGGATTAGTATAGGGCAGCCCTGCAGTCAAGCTGATAGCCTGTGATCAGGGAGTGGGATAGTTGTAATCCCTTTACTATACCACTGAGTTGATTGATTAAATTGAAAATTATGAGCCAAATGCCCAGAGAGCATCTTGGAACCTTCCTGAGTTTGTGCATATTCATGTGGTCCTAATGACCTTCCAGCGGAAGAGAAAAGTATGTATTACCTGCAGGGAACACAAGAAAAAAGGCTTGGGAGGAAGGGAAACTTCTTCATCACTGCCAGCAAGACTTTAATTAAACTCTGCAAAATGTACCGTGTTTTCCCCCACCACGCATGGAGTTGCCCAGGGTCTTACAACTCAAGTGGAAAGGACAATGGAGAGCAGAAGGCTTTCTCTTCACATCTGGCTCCTTGAAATGGAACTGAGAGGTTTTCTGGAGGTTTTGCTGGCTGGGAGAGTTGGTGTTTACAGATGTGAGTGGCTTTCACTCATTGAATGCAAATTGCATTTGCTTTGTTGTGTGCACCCTGGGAAAACCAAAAGGAAGAAATAATGTTCCTTTATCTGCCCACCCACATTGAAATTCAGGGCACAGCCTTGTCAGGTTTATTGGGTCCCTAAGCAACCTTTCAAGACAGCTGTCCATCCGTCTGGCTGTCCTTTCTCCAGCGCACATGCATTCCTTGGACTTTGCTTTTCAAATCTCTGGTTCTATCTTTGGTGGACTGACTGAGCTGTATTGGTAAACGTTTCTTGCATTCAGACATCACTGATGTGCCAGCTCCTGGGCTCGTTCTGGCTCCCTTTTACACTTTGGGCCTGTATTCTGAAAGCAGTCTCATCAGTACAAAATGAAAGAAGACAAGTTTTAATGTGGAGGCACCAGACCAGAAAAACAAGCTAAAGCAAGAAGGTGAAGGAGCAGTTTTTTTTTCGGAACCCTGAAGTTCAACCCTAAAAGTCAGAGTGACACGCAGACTACAGGGGAGCATTACCGAAAGGATGACTGTACTGTACTCTTCATTGGCGTCAGCTTCATCTCTATCGCATTTCTGGACTGTCACATACTATCGTGGCAGTCACATTCATATTGGAGTCTGAAATTTGAGACTTATTAGATAGTCTTAAGAAAATTACTTTTCCTCTTCTGCAGAGCTAAGACACTCAACACACCCACCTCATGAAGCTGTTTTAAGGATAAAACTTGGGTTCACAGCACCTTGGAAAAAGACACTGCCTGGCCTCTGGGTGCTAATTTCCTGTCAGTAGAGCCAGATATACATGACTGTCTTATTACAGGGTTAGACGAGTTCACGTTCTGACAGCCCTTAGGGCACCCTTGACATACTGCATGAGCCCACAAAGTGCTCCTCATTATTAGTTTAAGACGACATAACACAGAATTAATTTTTAGCTCAATATCAGACAAAACAGCGGAGTGATGCGTTAACCTTGACAATAATGTGCTGCTTTCTAACCTTGTCAATGCACCCAGCCAGATCCTCAACTTTTAAATGAGGATTTAGCTCCGAGCCCATCTCAGATCCTGGGCAAGTCCTCTGACTTGACTGACTTCCGTCTCTGGCTGAGGCTCTGCCTGTTTCAGCCTGGCTTCTGAATTTCTTCCATATCCCAAATGGTGAGAGGACTGAACTTCAGAGATGTTTTATCGCCCTCAGCTTCACAAATCTAAAATGGAAGACATTCTGGTTTTTTTCTAAACTCATAATAGAAGGCCTAACCAGTAATGAAAAAGTTTATTAGTGGCTCATTTGCCATCAGAAAGGAGTTTAATAACAAATACAATGCATATTGCATAATAACTCAAACACCACATGGAATGAGTCAGTGAACTTAATTTCAAGTTGTTAGTTACTGATTTGTTTGTTGATAAATAAGCTAAGGGCAGTACACAGAGTTTGGAATTTATGCATTCTGTTACTTCTGCTGGCCACTGTTAGTTTTCCTTGGTTCCTACTCCTCTCTACCATCCCCTAAATATATATGAACAACCCTCGAGTGGGATCTACCCCAAAATCTATTCTACACAAAGCAGAGCAACAATCAATTAGACAAAAAGAAAAGCCAGGTGGAAGGGAGGGAGACCGCCTAATTGTTGAGCAGAGTCTTCACGTAGTTACTGGCTCTCTGCCTAGCCTGGACTTACTCATCCTCCTTTCAGCCTAAACCATCACTTCTTCCAGGAGACCTTGCCTGATCTCCCACACTGGGCTGGGGCCAGTTCGCAAGGCCCTTTTATAGCCTTTTGACCCGTCTATTTATTGTTCAGTACAGCTGTTGCGGGCTTCCTGATGGTTATGTTCCTGAGGCTATCCGTATAATTTAAAGCTTACAAAATTCAAGGTTAATCCTGAAAAAGGATTAAGACTTCTCTTTCAACCAGCTATGAAGTGGTACAGCTGTACACCAAAAGCATATGACAGCTTAAAGTTCACTCATTTACCAGTTTTGAGCGGAGCAATTCTTTGGGGGAAGGGAACTTGTATTGTTTTATATGATGTAAGTAGATGAACTTCATTAATATTTTTCAATGTCTTATATGTCTATTAATACCTTTTATGTTTTTCTATACACTATGCTTCACACCCACATAAAATGAGGCTGCCGTTTATAATTTGCAAGAATCATCACTGGCTGTTGTTCACTTCGGTACACCCATTGCTTACCAAAATGTCTTGTCTGTGGCAGTCACTGAGAAATCTTGAAAACAATAAAAATTGGTATCTTCGGAGAATCTAAAAGAGCAACAATTTTCTCTGTGGGTAGCAAAGACAGGCATTCCTTCCTTCTCAAGGGCAGAGTCAAGAATTACTCCTCCTCTGCCTCCCTTCAGCATCCTGTCCACGCCCACATCGCAGCAGAGATCCTAATTGGCAGAATTACTTATCACGTTTCCTGAACTAGATTGTTATTTCCCCAAGGGCAGAAACTATGTCTTGCTCATGACAGGGACCACCACTTCTCAGCCAATGCAAAGCAAAACATACCTGTCACTGCCAGATGCATGAGAGGTGGAAGGATAGGTCGATGAACTGGGCTTCTTGGGCCAATTCTATCCCTTGTAATAATCTGAAGGAAATATCACAAAGGACAGAATCTTAAATCCTCTCTAACACCTATGTTAGTTAAATAGATTCCAATTTCCTTTACAAAGCCTGAAGAGCTACTTCACATTAATCTCAACCCTGGAGCCTGTAATTATATTTAACACCTTTGAGACATTATGTATATTAGAAATGGTGCTGGATGAACTCTGTAGGAGGAGCACATACTCTCCCTGTGTCCCCTTTGCTTTTTTCCTGTCTTCCATAATGGTTTTATGGCAAACTCTAGAGAAATGTGTGACAGTTGATTGGCACTATCTCTCTAATCCCAGCCCCAGCACCAGATCTGATAGAGTTAGTGTTGAATATATATTACTACAAAAAATCTTCATTATGAAAAAACTTTTGAGTACTTAAAACATACACAGGAAGGTAGAATGTATATATTCTAAAGGTCTTAAAAAGCTACTCGTAATCATATACACAAAACTCTGCTAAAGCTAACAGCATGTATGTGTTTTAAGTTTTCCAAACAATGAGTTGAAAATACACCCTGTAGACTTGTTTAGCCAAATAAAGTTGAGTATTTGTGATCGTGACTGGAATTGCTATATATTTTGTGCCAGCCACTTTATTCCTGCCAAATATCCTCCCAGTTTGCAAGCATTCTTGGGTCTGGGGTTGGAATAAAAGTCCTAAAATGTTTCTTCAACCCAGCTTATATGGGTCTTATTCTTCATTGGTACTTAGGCTGTTATGATTAGAGGAACATCTTAACTATGTTTGTTTTTTTGTTTTGTTTTGTTTTGTTTTGTTTTTGAGACAGGGTCTCACTTTGTAGTTCAGGCTGGCTCTGAGCTCACTATGTAGCCCAGGCAAGGCTCGAACTCAGCAATCCTCCTGCCTCTGCCTCCTGAGTGCTGGGATTACAGGCATGAGCCACCACGCCCGGCCATCCTAACTATGTTTTGAAATATTTATTTTAGTTGACAGAGGGCCATAAATTTTCAGCCAAAGAGCATGGAAATAAGTTAATGGAGATCCAGTATCCATTTGAGAATACAGAGTACCTTGCAAATGGCTCATTCTACCTTTTGTGCCAGAGGCACTAAGAGCCAGACCAGTTGTCACCTAGATATTTGCGTCAGTCAAAGCAAGAAAACAGTTCTCTATCCTAGTATCTGCTGGGATAAAACTTGCAGAGAAAAAGGGAAAAAATCACAAAGCTAGCAGACCAAGGTCATAGCCCAAAGTCTTCCATTGATTAAAGTCTTAATCATAGTAACTAGAGCTTAGATGCTAGGAAATTAACTAACAAAAATAGCACTTACAGGTAAAAGCGATTCTGAAAAGCAAGATTGCTTCATTTCCAAGAAAATACAACAACTTCCCTGGGATGCTGATCCAGTAGAAAGCCTTGGAGACCCTGGAATGGGAGGGCTGTGTGGCTTCTGTGGAGCTCCAGTGACAGCCCCTGAAGTCAGGATCACAGCACCACAACGCTTTGAAAGACAAGACAAGGAGTCATCAAGCTGGGCTACGTGGCCAAGAACATGCCATTGGATTTTCTTGGAGGGGTCCTGAAAACTCAAAGCATTTTGAAAGTTCAAGGCATCTATCATTGTTAATGGCTACCGTGACTGTGTTAGCCTGGGTGTTAGGTGTTCCAAGAAGATATCCAAGGAGTCATCATCCTGGCCAACCTCTCCACTGTCCCCATGTAGACAGCCTGCTGGAGGAACAAGATCAGCATGGCCCACGTTATCCCTTACAAGGTGACAATCACCATAGCTATGTGCTGGTGTGTCTTCATCCCAACTCCCAGAGGGTCTGGCATTGATCTTCTCTGATCTTATACCAAGAAGCTGCCACTACGCCAATGTTAATCCTCTGCCAGGGACTTCCCTCCCACTCTAGGGAACTTAACCAAGCCTACCTTTCTTGCTATCTCCAAGACCTGACCTCTGGAAAGAGATCATATTCACCAAATACCCTTGTCGTTTTTCACTGATCGCCTGGTAAAAAGCCCACCTTAGAATCTTTACAGTAGTTAGCTGTGGCTATATGACAGAGGTTTTGTTTTGGGGTGGGGGGTGTACCGGGGATTGAACTCAGGCCCTTGTGCATCCAAAGTTGGTGCAGTACCACTTGAGCTAAATCCCCAGCTTGTGACAGAGTTTTGTACAAGAAAAGTTTTAAAAATTGAAAAACCTGGGCACCATGGTATACACCTGTAATCTCAGGGCACTGGGAGGCTAAAGTAGGAGATTTTCAAATTTGAGCCCAAACTGAGCAACTTAGTACCTTACCAAGACCCTGTCTCAAAATGACAAAGGGTTAGGGACTTAGCTTAATACACAGGCCCTGGGTTCAATCCCCACTACCACAAAACAAAGACAAAAGTGAGTCGAATTCACATTCAATTTGCTCCCAGTACTAGAAGCCATGACTTTTCTTTTTCAGAAGATTTTTGCAAGAGACTGACAATCCAGTGTTGTCGGACAAGGCCTTCACATCCAATGGTTAATTAAGCATGTGAACTTTGTGGTCAGACTAAGTCGTGCCTCCAATACTTGCTACTTGTGAAATGTCAGACCAGATTGTCTCCCTGTGTCTCAACTTTGTCTTCTATAAAATAGGGATAATGACAATAATGACTTTATAGGACTGTTGTGAAAATGAGCGGCATTAATATTTATATAGAGCTCAGAAGAGTGCCTGTTCTATATTAAGCCTTGTATAATGGGTAGCTGCTACTGTAGTTTATCTTTTTATGTAATATTTCTTGCTTTAGACTATAGTTCTCAGACTCGATCTCACTTTCATGCATTCTTTGGGCCCAGCGGTGCTTAGCAACAGCTTCCTGTCCAGCTGGACTCATCTTTTGCTTTGCCCTTTGACCTAGTGAGACCTATCTAGAGTCCAGGTTCCCCTCTGGGGTTGAAGTCCTTCCTTTGTTTCTTTCAATCCTTCCAAGTCCTGGAATTCTGCCTCCTAAAGCTGCCAGACTTGCCTGATGACTGGTGTTTCTGTGATGCCATCTGCTCCTAATCCTGCTTTCTCCTAACACTGGGAACTTCCTGCTAGGCCTGTTCTTCTCTGCTCCAACTTCTTTAAGTTTAATCGCGGTTCTGGCAGCACCCTTGATATTTGTTCATGCAATGAATTAACTTTGCAATACTTTACTTCCCTCTGAAGGAGAGCTAGGAAGCTAGACCTCATCAAGCCAGAAAATTCCAGCTGCCTTTTTAACTACAATTTAGTCTTTAAGAGTCAAAAAAAAAAATCACTAAGAAAATATTCCTATAATCACAAACTATCTCTTCATCAAGAGAAAGCAGGCCTCTCCTGTCCAGAATTGCATAAACAGGACTCTCCCATTTTGCCAGGGCTGCAGGGACTAATAGGCCACCAGCTGCCACCTTAAGCTGCAGGGCTTGGGACTCCGAAAAGGGAATTTTCCATCCTGATTACCGCCTTTGCAGTGTTCTCAGCTGCCAGCACATGGTGGTGGGTGTGGGTCTGAGCCAGCTTTTGTACTCTTGAATAATAAGGCTGAGATTCTATCCTCCTTAGCTACAGAGCCCTAGACACTCATCAGTCAACCAACTTTCCTGGGTGCACCTGCAGTGTGCAGGCCTTTAGAAGACAAGTCATCTCCCTATGTGCACTTTGAAAAGTACTGGTTGGAGGCAATGTTTAAAGGCAAAACTAATAAAGTTGGGATGCTATCAAAGCTGAAGAGATTTGTCCAAGAGCCAGAATTCAGAAAGGCCAGATCCAGAATTGAGTTACATCACCTTAGATTGAAACACAGATCTCTGACAGGTCTCTCTAGGTTCACTGGTACCTGGTTTGTTCAGGCCTACAGTCTTGTGTCCTCTGCAGCGTACCTCGGCTCCACACCCACTGTGGGTTTCCAGACACCCCTGCCTACGCTGCTCTTCAGAACTGTATACAAGATGCTGCTTATGCTGAACACTCTTTCCTTCCCCTGGCTGATTGCTGGCCAGCCTTTGGTTCCCAGACAGCCCCCATTGCCCCAGAAAGCTTCTTCCAGTCCCCAACCTGGATTAGCACTTTTCCTCTTGTATGCTCCGTGGCCATCCCAATAACACACTTTCCAGGCTGCACTGTAAATGCCTGTCCTGATGTTTAATCCCTGTAATACACCAAGAGATCCTTACGGGCAAAGGCTTATGCCTGGTTTCTTTCTGAGTCCGCAAGATCATGTGCAGCACACCGCACACAGCCTGTGACTGGCGAGTGTCTGTTGGATTTAGATAAACTCCCATCTCCACCTCACTGCCTGCCTGATGGGTCTGATTCCGGAATAAAAACCCCAACTCTGCAATTCTTGGTACTGTTTTCAGGCAGGAGCCCATATACCTGATCTCTGATCTTTAAAATGTTCGGAGTAACCTCGGACTTCCCCGCTTCACCTCCTGCAAGTATATAGCTCATCACTGTCATTTCCCTGTCCCCAGCCCCGTGACAGGAGAATCAAGCTTTCACTTTCTGTTTGATGAAGCTCAGATGTGGGGTAGGCCAGGGTGAGGTGTGAGAGACGGGGGTGGGGGGGACTCTACTTCTTTGTCAGAAGTGAACTTTTCAATGAAGCACAACTTGCATACCAAAGAATGAGGACGGCATTAGCATACTGCTCAAGGTTTCACTGCACATGAACTTACTCCTGTCACCAGCACAAAAATCAGACCCCAAATGACTCCTTTTTGGCTTTTTCCACCACTACTTCTCCCAAAAGGCAACTAGCTTGGCTTCTCTCTTAGATTAAATTTTCCTGCTTTAAAACTTCATATAAATGGAATTTTACAGTGTGTACCCTTTTCTGCCTGGCTTCCTCTCTTCGTCTTTATAGTTTATGGAATTCATCCACATGGTTGCATATGCTTTAGGTTTGTTCTTTCTCGTAATTGTGATGCTCTACTACATGGGTACGTTTACCATATTTCACTTATCCGTTTTACATAGATCCATGGGTGCACATCTGGGTGCTTTGCAGTTTGAGTCTATCATTAACAGTCCTGCCATACGAGTTCATATTCATGACCTCAGTAAATGTATGTATGAACTTCTGTTGGTTATTGTACTAATTTTTCAATTACTGGCGAAATCATAGATACTTGCAACTTCAAAGAGGAGAGATTTATTTTTTGGCTCATGGTTCCAGTGGGTTCCATCCATGCTTGGCAGACTCCAGGGTAGAAACAGTAAGGTAGAAGGACATGGCAAAGGAAAGGTATTCAACCCATGGCAGCCAGAGGAGCAAAGGGAGGAACCGTGTGACAGAAGGAGGGAGAAAGGAAGGAAAGAACAGACAGACAGGCACAGACAACAGCGGCCAGGGACAAAACTCTACCCTTCTAGGTCACTCCCCCAGTGAGCCACCTTCTCCAACCAGATCCCACCTCCTAACAGCACTTTGAGCTACGAGCTCATCAGCTAGCTAGTACACTGCTGAATACGGCAGTCCTGTGATGTAGTCTTCCCAAAGCCCTGCCTCTGAATGAACAAATGAGACCTTCGGGGACGTTGAAGATTAAAAGCATCACAGTTATTTACTGGATATGCTATTGCTGGGTCATAAGTGCCCCAGATTTAGTAAATATTGCTAAACAGTTTTCCACAGCAAGAGATATATTAATATATACCATGACTAGTACTTGGTATTGTTGGTTTGGGAGATTGGTTTTTTAAAAAATCAATTTAGCTATCTAGTATGTAAGTAGTAATACAATGTGATTTAATTTGAACATATCTGATTTTGCCTAATGCATCGTCATTTGCTATTTGGACAATTTTAAGTGCTTGTTCAGGTTTCTGGATCATTTTTTTTCTACTGTCTCCTTTTTTTCTCTTATTTATTTGCAGGAGTTCTTTATATAGCTAGATATATATGTTCTTTTTGAGTTATATGCATTTCAAACTTTTCCCATTCTGTGGTTTATCTGTTGACTTTCTTCATCTTTTGATAAACAGAGGTTTTAATTCTAATGTATTCTATAATATCTTTTCCCTCCATCCTAACTGGTACTGTTTGTGTCCCAATTAAGAAACATCTATCTCAGATTTATGAAGATGGTCTCCTATATTTCCTTCTAAAAGCTTTATAGGTTTTATCTTTCATATCTGGATACTTAATTGATCCATAATTAAATTTGTGTATAATGTGAGGTAGGGATCAAAAGTCCTTTTTTAAAAAAAACTGAACGTTTATTGGAAATATTCATGCATTCCCCCACTTAATTACAATATTGCCTGTCATCTACCAAGTAATTTTGTATTTGTGAGTTTATTTTTTGGCTGTCTTAATTATAATACCTTTAGAGTTTGCCTTGGTATCTGAGAATGTGTACTTCCAAGTCTATTCTGGCTATTATTAGCCCTTTGTATTTCTGAATAAATTTTAGAATTATTTTATTTTTTACTTTTTAAAACCTTGATTTTTGAAACTGTGTTGAATGTAAGGACAAATATGGAGAGATTTGACAAATTCACATTATTGAATCTTCTAAAGGATTCTTTTGGAATTTTTACACAATTTTGATTCTATCTAATCCTTTTCCCTTTTCTTTCTCTATCTTGCTTTATTGCACTGACTGGAACTTCTAGTACAGTGATGGTGAATCTTTTAGAGAGGAGCACTCAAACTGTAGCCCAAAATCCATTTATTTATCACAAAGTGCCAACGCTACAATTAAACCTGAACATTGAGGTTTTAGTTTAAAACAAGCACCTTATATATTAACATCTTTTGTCTAAAATAAAACAAACAATATATGTACCATAGATTCATTACCACTGCTTTAGAGCAGTGTCAAATAGAAGTGAGGATAATGGGCTATCTTGTCTTGTTTAAAATCTTTAGAGAAAACTTGTAATATTCACTATTAAGTATGACTTTTGCTGTAGCTTCTTTTAGATATTTTTATTTCAGTTAAAGAAAGTTACGTTTTCTTAGTTTTCTGAGTTTACTTTTCAACATAGCTAGCCAATGTAATCAAATATTTCTTCTGTACCTATATATTAATATGATTTTTTTCTGCTAGTATGATGAATTAAGTTGATGGAATTTGGAGTGTTAAATAATGCTTGTATTCCCAGAAAAAGCCTACATGGTTGTTATATAGGGTAATTTTTCAAAATAGCTAGATATATTGCTGGTATTTTCATAAACATTGGCATCTGTCTTCATTTTACCTTCATTTCTGGAATAGATTTTTTAGAATCCCAGTCTAATTCTTCCTTTGTCCTGTGTAGAGCAACTTGGTTAAGTAGACTGTGTTTCTGTTATTATCTTAATAAACTTTCCCCAGAGCCTCTCAAAAGCTCTTCTAAAGACAACAGATGACAAGCCAAAACCTGGTTCAGCCACTCACTAGCAATGTGTCCAAGGCAAGGTACAGTGTAGCTGTGTTCTCTTCAGTGAAATGATACTGAGAAGTAAATTAGTACATAAGAATGCCTAGTATAAGTAGGTGCTCGGTAACTTCTATTTTTCCTTCTTTTCTGCTTACAAAAACTGTCAAACACAGAAGAACATTGTCTTATTTACAGGGCTTAGCTGACACAGTTAAGATTCAAACTTGAAGAATGTGCTAATAGTAGGGAGGAAGCCCTTTCTGTTACACTCTAAAGAGCAAAGCAGTTATTTACTGCTCATGCTAAGCTTTTAAATACAAGTGTCTTGATTTTTCAGATTAGATAAACGTTGCTAAAATTTATCATCCCAAGTGCTATGTTCCTTCCCCGAGGCTTTAAACTCAGGTGTTAAGGGTGTATTAAACATATGGAAGCTGTCCAGGAATGCAGTCTGTCTCCCATACATAACTATGTTTGTGTGGGAAAATCATCTGGAAAGGACAACTTTAAAACAAGTTTCCTTCTTCAGAGAGCTAATCTCACTGTGACTGGTCAGTACATTAAAAACCCCAAACAACCTCTGTTGTAGCAATGGGGAGAAGATTTGGATGTGCTCTGAAGTTATATTCATTGTCTCTGAACTAGGAATTGAGTGACTGAGTATGCTTTAGAGACATAAGTCAACAGTCAGAAATTCCAAAACAACAATTGGGCAGAGAAGGCTGAATCCAAGTAAAGCTGAAATTTATGAACAACAAGAGCCAGTACCCCTAGGGTTATCGAGACGGGTAGGCACTACCCTACTTCATCTTGTATTATCTCTACTAAGAGCTAATTTTGGTGAAGGCTGTATGTGGAAGAATGACCTCCTAACTATGGATGTGGCTCAAATTATGGATCCTTAAATTTGGCTGACCAATGGCAGATCTCAGCCCTGCTACCTACTGGCAGTTCATTTCCCTAACCTGTAACGTGGGTGTGGTAACTTGCAGGGCCACTGTGAGAATGGGAAAGCATTAGCTAATACCTATGGAGTGCGTGGTGCAGAGAACATGTGATGATAATGACACTGATAATACTGATGGTAATGATAACAATAATTATGCTGACGAGGACCATAAAGACAACACGCCTGTCATGAGTGGAAAAATAATGACAGATCACTTGTATGCCACAACAGAAACTAGAAGAGAAACGCTAGCTGGCTTTTTCTCTGATCTCCACAATTATTTTATATGGTCTTGAGACCAGATATGTGATTTCAGTTGGTTGAGCAAGGTCTCATTTTGTGTGCTTTAAGAACAGAACCCGAGGCAAGGACTGCAGGTAGTTTTAACTGGAAAGTGGTAGAGGAAGTAGGGGTAAAGGAGTACGCAGAGAATCGAGGGGCTGGGAAGGCCATCCTAAGAGTGTATTATTGAGGTTCCTGTCATCAGTGTATCTCTGGGAGGTGTGTACATGATGACATGTGGAATTGTCTTGGAAAATCTGAGATCTTATTGTATAGGTCTAGTATGTCCTAGATTTCTCCTATTCCATCCACCCCCTGGAGAAGTAAAATATTAATTTAAAACTAGCCATATGTCGATGTTTTTATGTACCAGGAAGAGTGACAAGTGTTTCTGTATGGATTTCCTTATGTAACCCTACAATGGCGATGGTGCACCTGTTAGAGCTTTCAGTGATAACCAGTGGCCCATTGCACCATGTCGTCATGCCTGCCAGAGCTTCGCCATCTTTGCCCAATAACCACCCAAGAGGATAGATACCATTGCTATTCCCATTTCACAGACAAGAAGATGGAATCTTAGAGAATTTAAGCAGCTTGTTCAAGGTTACAATATACTACATGGAAGCAGGAATGTGATAATGGCCTTCAGCCATAGTTTTCCTTTTTCTTTGAAGACATTTGAAAGAAAAATTAAATAGATGAACTCATGTGCAATATAGATGAATCTCAGATGCATTGTGCTGAATTAAAGAAATAAGACTTAAAGTGCTGTATATGTTTGAGTCCACTTATATAACACTACAGAAAAGGCAAAACTGTGGAGCAAAAACCAGACTCTAAACCAACTTCCAAGATGGTGGAATGGGATTAATTACACAAGGTCACATGGGAATTTGGGTGAGTAATAGAACATTCTATTTCTTGATTATGGTAGTGGTTACAGGTTACAAGTAGGTCAAAACTTGCTACACCATACATTAAAAAGAGCGCGGGCCGGAGATTTAGCTCAGTGGTTCTGGCGCCTGAGTTTGATCACGGTAACCACATACAATGCTGGGCGTGGAGACACACACCCACCAGCAATCAGTACCACATACCACAGTGCTGGGCGTGGTGGCTCACGCCTGTCATCCCAGCACTCAGGAGGCAGAGGCAGGAGGATTGCTGAGTTTGAGGCTTGCCTGGGCTACATAGTGAGCTCAGGGCCAGCCTGAACTACAAAGCGAGACCCTGTCTCAAAAAAAAAAAAAAAAAGAGTGACTATTACCAAAGTCTGCTTTAGTTTAAAATAGGAAGTAAAGAAGCATAGTAGTTTTCCTCTGCTTACGGTCTCCAGCAATTGTTTAGTTGGGGGAATAGAGGGGAGCAAAAGTCAAGGTGTTAAAACTCGACAGAGGAAATGAGTTCAGTTGGGAGCAGAGGCTCAACCCGTGAGGCCAAGAATTCAAGAGGAGAAAGTGGCAAAGGCAGGAGTTCAGACTGACTTTCCCAAAAAGGCAGGAGGCTCAAGAAGATAAAAGACAGGCTTCCGTGAGATTAAAACTGTTTTCTTAATTAATGGAGTTCATGGGTACACGTTAAATACACATTATGATCACATTCATCAGTGAGAATTTGGACCTGGACATGGCATAGCTTGATTCTTATTTTTTCCATCCTCCTGCCTTCATGGTGGAAGAGTTTTTTATCCCGAATGAGAAAACCTCAATGAACCTCATTGCTTAAAACGAGAAGCTCGTCAGTGGAAAAGAAATGAAATACACACCGCACCCTCATATTTACCATTTCCAGCACTCTTCGTTTCTTCATGTAGATATGAGATGCCATCTGTTTTCATTTCCCTTCGGCCTGGAAAACTTCATTTAATATTTCATATACTGCAGATGTGCTGGTAATAAATTCACTCTGCTTTCATTTATCAAAAAAGTGCATTATTTTGCCCTTATTGTTGAATAATATTTTTGTGAGATAATAGAATCCTAGGTTGACAGATCTTATTTCTTTTAAAGTGTCAGAAGTAGGGTTTCATTGTCCTCTGGTTCTCTTGGTTTTCCAGGCAAGCAGTCATGCTTTCCTTGATTCTTTTAAATGCAGTGTGGTTTCTGCTCACTTTTAAGAATTTCTCTTTATGTCTTACTATTAGACACTGATCTCTTCAGGTCTCATTTGCTCTTTTTTGATTTTTATTTTGTTTTGCTTTGGGTTTTTAATTTTTTAATTGAATTTTCTTTGCTTCTACCCAGTTTGCGGTTTGGTGATCTGGATCTGTTGATTAATTGTTTTTGCTAAACCGGGGAAATTTCAAGCAATTTTTCAAATATTTTTCTAATCCAGCCTGTCTGCTCCTGGTAGGACTCTGTTTAAACCACTTATTTTATTCCATAGGTTGTTAAAACTCCAGCTCCATTTCTTTTAGCCTTTCTTTCCTCTGTATTTGATTTTGAATTATTTATATAAAATTATTTTTCAGCTTACTGATATTTTCTTTTGCTTTAAAATAATTACATCCTGGGGCCGGAGGATTAGCTCAGTGGTTCTGGCGCCTGCCTCGCAAGCACAGGGTCCTGAGTTCGATCCCCGGTAACCACATACAATGCTGTGCATGGAGACTCACGCCCACCAGCCATCAATACCACACACCACAGTGCCGGGCGTGGTGGCTCACGCCTGTAATCCCAGCACTTGGGAGGCAGAGGCAGGAGGATTGCTGAGTTCCAGGAGGCAGAGACAGGCAGATGCTGAGTTAGCGGCAGCTTGCCTGGGCTACATAGTGACTCAGGGCCAGCCTAAACTAGAAAGTGAGACCCTGTCTCAAAAAAAAAAAAAAATTACATCCTTAAAATCTAGGATGTACATTGCTTTTCAAATCAGTTTGTGTTTCTCTGGTAAGATCAACCCTCTGTTCATTTATTATGTCCATCTTTTCTTTAAGTCCTTGAGCATATTGACAGTAGCTGTTTTATAATCCTTGTGTGTTGAGCCTGGCACATGTCAGGAACTCTTTCTGTTGGCTGTTTTCCTACTACTCTGGGTCACATTTTCTTCTAGTAATATTATTTGTGTGATGGACATTGTAAAGGCCTCATTGTCATGCATCTAGGTGGACCTTTTGTCTCCTTTTAAGGAGTTTAGAGTTTTGATTAAGTTTAGAGTTTTGATTAAGCAGCTGGTTAATTTCCTCAGGGTTCTTCATTTCACTTTCAAGATTTTCTAAGCTGTGTTAGGGTAAGTCTAGAGAGGCCCTTACTTGAGGGCTAAAGTAGTTTTACTACTTTACTAGCTCTCCAGTAGCTATTCTCTCAGGCTTTGTGGCCTCTCACCCTGCACATATGCAGTTTAGTTTTTGATCGAAGACTTGAGAGGATCCCTATCCATATTTCTGAAGATCCTTCATGCAGCGCCCTCCTCTCTGACATTCTAACCTATAAATCCTCACTGTCCCAGCAGCCCCAAAGTCCAGTCTTTGCCTCCTCAATTCTGGCCAGTTTCCCATACTCCTCTCTACCTTCCTGCACTACAAAGCAGAAAGTGACCCGGAAGGAAATCAAGGGCAAACGTGGTGCCATCTCTTGAGTTTCTCTTTCTCTTGAGGATCACAGTCCTTTGCTGTCCGTATTCCAGTTTGGTAATACTCTGTCCGGGGAGCTAGTCCAGTGCCATGGATGCCTTCAGAGTCAGAAGCAGAAGGAGAGTGAGCACACAGAGATCTGGAGCTCATCCACAGAAAAGACTGAGTCTTTTTCCCACTTCACATTGCCTTTGAGGCAAAATAAAAGATTTCTGTTTAAGACATTCATATCTCTTCATGATCAGCATGGACCTCTGGTCTCATTGCTTAAGCATTTATCCTCTCAAACACAGGCACATACCTATTATGACTCTTGTGGTTTTTTTATGTCTTTGCTTTACCTACCTTTTTCCTTCAGGAGAGTAAATACATAAATAACCTTCACTAAACTCCCTAGCTATGTTGCATGCTTTCACTTATCCTTCTAAGTGTATCTTAGCTGCCATCTCCTCCAGAAAGCCTTCTCTGGTATCATCTGAGCTGGGTGTCCCCTTTCTTTGTGCTTTAAATGTCTGTGTTTGCCTTTATCAAAGTAATGTCACTTATACACAACTGTACTGTAATTGCCTGTTAGGGTCCGTTTTTCATATCTTTCACTTCTCCCTTCAGACAATGTCTCAAGGACTAGGAAACGAGGCTAGCTCATGCCAGAGTCGTCATGGCCTTACACAACTTCTGGCAAATTTTAATGGAAAGACCCAGATAGTAAGTATTTTAGGGTTTACAAAGGAAATATCCTCTGTCATAACTACTTGACTTTGACATTGCAGGATGAAAGCAGCCATAAACACTACATAGGTAAAAGGTAAAATACAAAACAGGCAGGTGTAGTTTAAGATCCCTGCTGTAGCACTTAGTATAAGCACAGTTAATGTTCCTTGAGTGAAATAATAATATAAAATAAGATCTTAAT
>PVIC010023246.1:0-26980 GCA_004025085.1 Thryonomys swinderianus | reverse complement strand
AGGCTGGCCCTGAGCTCACTATGGTGCCCAGGCAAACCGCCGCGAACTCAGCAATCCTCCCGTCTCTGCCTCCCGAGTGCTGGGATTACAGGCGTGAGCCACCACGCCCAGCATTATATGTGGTAACCGGGGATCGAACTCAGGTCCTTACAGCTTGCGAGGCAGGCGCCGGAACCACTGAGCCAACCCTCCGGCCCTCCAGGCAAGTTTTGAACTCAGCAATCCTCCTGCCTCTGTCTCTTGAGTGCTGGGGTACAGGCGTGAGCCACCACACTCAGCTGTCAGTTTTTTTTTTAAATTGAGTTTATTGTTACATTTTAAGTATACATTATTTTCGTGTACATCATTGAAAATTTGTACCTGTAGATGATATAATGTGATTCTTACTTTTTCCCATTCCCCTTCAGTCCCTTCACTCCCCTCCATGTATATAAAATTCGTTAGTGCTTTTAAAATTTACACTGTGTTTATATTGTGAATAATGTCTACCACCTTGTAGTTACTGTTTTAAGCTACAGAGTGTACTAATCACTGAGGGTTTTTGTTAAGCTATTCTGTAGGTAATTTTTTTTGTCTTTTTATTACCTCTTTCCGTCTTTCACTGCCTTGAGTTTAATGTCACAGGAAACAAAATGGTCAATTTTAAAATATTTTGCCAGCTGGCTGTGGTGGTGTACATCAGTACTCAGGAGGCTGAGGCAGGAGGATCTCTGTTAGTTCCAGGCCACCCTGACAACAAGCAAGACCCTGTCACTAAATAATAAAATCTTACCTTCAGATTGGAGCTGGAGACCTTTCAATGAAAAATAAAAACCTATACCTGTATGTAGTGGTGCACACCTGTAATTTCAGCACTCTGGGAGGTAGCGATAAGAGGATCACAAGTTTGAGCCCACTCTGAGCAATTTAGTGGTTTAGCAAGACCCTGTCTCAAAATTTAAAACTTGAAAAAAAGGTTGGGGTTATCACTCGAAGTAGAGGCCATAGGTTCAATTTCAAGTACTGCAAACGAAACAATCAGAAAACCCAGTTAGTTTCTATCAACTAATTGTGTTATAGGCTAATTAGAAATCCAATAGGTATAGGTTAAAATAGCTTGGCACAGGTAACTGCTTTGTATTTGTCTCCAGTAGGAATGGACCCCAAAATATATTCTAAGTAGTAGAAAGGTGTCAGGAACCTAGATAAAACTCTCTTCAAATTCATATTATCAGTGTGTGTTTTCACTAGTTTGTTTGAAGAGTTCCCAGAACAATTATATACTATTATGTACAATTACTAATAAAGGCTTGACTTTGCTCTGGAAAGAATGATACATTTCTGATTTTATTTCCTCTATATGTCTCCAGAGAAACTTTTATTTATTTATATTTGAGACAAAGTCTAGCTTTGTAGTCCAGGCGGGCTTGAATTCACTGTTTAGTACAGGCTAGCCTTGAACTTGCAGTGATCCTCCTGCCTCAGCCTCTCCAGTACTGGAATTGCAGGCATGCACCACCATGCCCTACTGCCTGGAGAAATTTATTGTATATAATTTCATTTTATTTTTTGTTCTGACTTTATTTCATTTTTAAAAAATAAATAAATAACATGCAAATGTCCCAGTAGTCTAGAAATTAGTCTCTAATAACATTTCTATTTTGAGATTGTTACTTATAAAACTGTAGCTTTGTGAGAAATTACATAGTAACTGAATTCTAATTCTTCCTCCTTCTTCCCTTTCCTCTTTTTTCTTTTTCCTTTTTTTTTGAGACAGGGTCTCACTTTGTAGTTCAGGCTGGCCCTGAGCTCACTATGTAGCCCAGGCAAGCCTTGAACTCAGCAATCCTCCTGCCTCTGCCTCCCGAGTGCTGGGATTACAGGCGTGAGCCACCATGCCCGGCTCTTTTTCCTTTTTAGATTGTGCTAGGGATTGAATGCCAGGTTTGAGCACCCTAAGCACACATTAAACCAGTGAACTACCTGCTTAGCCCCTGTAACTAAATTCTCTCTTTTTTTTTTGAGACAGTGTCTTGGTGTATAGTTCAGGCTGACCTCGAACTCACAGTGTGGCCCAAGCAAGCCTCAAACTCACAGTAGTCTTCCTGCCTCTGCCTCCTGAGTGCTGGGATTACCAGCATGAGTCACCACAACCAGCACTGTGGTGTGTGATTATCTGGAATCAAACTCAGGACCTTGCACTTGCCAGGCAGGCAGACACTGGAACCACTGAGCTAAATCCCCAGCCCAAGTAAATTCTTAATTTCACATGAGAGCAAGGGTAATCAGAAATTGTAAAACTTTCAGCATATTTCAAATTGTCTCCTGTGGTTATTTTAGAAACCTTTGGAATTTCCTGCTTTCTTTTTATTTTTCCACTGCACATTTTGAAAGTGTACCTCAGACAACTTGGAGAGTGTCCCTTCTGGCCATGGCTGTTCAGAAAGCATCTGAACATTATCAGTACCCTTAGCACTGTGAGAACAACTTTTTGGTTGGTTTCAGAAAGTACCACATTCAATCTTAGCCAAACAGCCAAGAAGCATGGTTGGTTCTAGAAGAAATCAGTGATATCCATAGTTTTTATTTGCCTATTTGACCCCAATTCAACAGAATTTTGTTTTTAGAACATTATTTTATCAGGTATTTGTCTACCTAAATAAATTGCAGGAGTGAGGAGACTTTTCTAGATTTTTTTTTTTTAACCCAGACTATCACATTGCATGAAAACTGAACTTTCAGTGTTTTATTCTTTTCAGTACTCAGTTTTTTTTTTTTTTAATTTAAATTCTTCCTAGGGGCAGGGCACAACAGTACGTTCTTTATTTGCATATGAATTTTTAAAAAGGCAATGCTTTTGCTTGTTTTTCAGATATGTCTTTTTGGGAACCTTTTTAAATGAGAGTCTTCAGTATATATAGGTTTGGTCATTTCTATTCACAACTTTCCTTAAAAAGTCACAAGAGTCAGAAGCTAAGGCTACTTACTACCCAGCCTCACCAGTTGGAAACTCTAGGCAGGTTTTGGGAAGTGAATGGAGCTCTGTGAAATGGAAAATAGGCATATTCCTAAAGACATGCCCATTGCTAGTTGAATTACCTGGAGTGTTGCCCTAGGAATCTGCAGTGCTGGTTGAAGTTGATTCTGTGGCTCAGAGGATTACACTGCTTTTCTGGTATGGCAGTCTTGTGGTTGGTTGGTTGGTTGGTTTTGGTTTTTTTGAACAAGGTCTCACTCTGAAGTTTAGGAGGCCTTGAACTCACTGGGTAGCCCAGTCTGGTCTCAAGTTTGCAGCAATCCTCCTGCTTCAGGCTCCTGAGTGCTGGGATTACCGGAATGTGCCACTATACCCAGGCAGTCCTGTTGTTCTAATTGTGATACTTTTATATTCAAAGTTTCAGTATCCCACTTTCACTTTCACAGATCCACTCTGCTGTCTCTGAAAAGAAACTACTTTTGAGATGAACCTTTAATGGAGCACTGTTTTGTTTTTCTGGTACAAAGGGTTGAACCCAGGGCCTTCATACTGAGCTATATTCCCAACACCTTCTTATTTTATTTTATTTTAAATTGAATTTTTATTGTATTTTATTGCATTTTATTTTATTTTAATTTTTTTAGTTTTTGAGACAGGGTCTCACTTTGTAGTTCATGCTGGTCCTGACCTCACTATGTAGCCCCGGCCAGCCTCAAACTTGCACCAATCTTAATGTCTCTGCCTCCTGAGTACTGAGATTACAGGTGTGAGTCACCACGCCCCGCATTGTGGTATGTGGTACTAGGGGTCGAATTTGGGACTTTGTGCTTGCCAAGTAGACTCTGGATCCACTGAGCTAAATCCCCGGCTTCTTACTTATTTTGTGACACAGTCTCACTAATTTGGTCAGAGGACACTTGCCATCCTCCCGCCACAATCCCAGTACTAGGATCACAGGTGTGCATGGCCACACCCAGGTCTCAGGCAGTTTTTAAATGTTGGATAGGAAATAATAAATTCTTTTTATTTACTTGTTAGGTGCCAATCATTTTTATATTATCTTTTTATCTTTAGAATTACTCTGAAGTGTGTGGGATATTAGCTTTATGTACTGAAAGAAGAAATTAAAATTTAGGTAAATTAACTAGATGTAGGACTCATGTGTCTGACTTCAAAGCCCATTTGGTCTGTTGTCTCCTGTCACAGTTGCAGCACTTATCTCTGTGGGAGAACTGTGTCCCACGGTGCTAGATAGGTCAGTAGCCCTGAGAAACATTGAGAAGTAAATTTCTTTTGTTTTTGTGTCTCTATTAAAAGAAGAAAGATAATCATTTGTTTCTTTTATTAGTTACTTGGAAGATAAGAAAAAGATTATGTGGGACTTGGTGGGTTTCACACATAACTTTCCTTTTTTTTTTTTTTGAGACAGGGTCTCACTTTGTAGTTCAGGCCAGCCCTGAGCTCACTGTGTAGCCCAGGCAAGCCTTGAACTGAGCAATCTTCCTGCCTCTGCCTTCTGGAGTGCTGGGATTACAGGCGTGATCCACCACGCCCAGCATTGTGGGGTGTGGTACTGATTGCTAGTGGGCATGAATCACCATGCCCAATATCATATCATTGTATGTGGTAAGTGGGATCGAACCAGGAACCTTGCGCTTGCTAGGCAGGCGGTGGAACCACTGAGCTAAATCTCCGGCCCACATATTTTTTTTTTTTTTTTTTGAGACAGGGTCTTGCTTTGTAGTTCAGGCTGGCTCTGAGCTCACTATGTAGTCCAGGCAAGCCTCGAACTCAGCAATCCTCCTGTCTCTGCCTCCCGACTGCTGGGATTACAGGCGTGAGCCACCACGCCCGGCACTGTGGTATGTGGTATTGATTGCTGGTGGTCTGAGTCTCCACGCCCAGCATTGTATGTGGTTATCGGGATCAAACCCAGGACCTTGCGCTTGCGAGGCAGGGGCTGGAACCACTGAGCTAAATCTCCGACCCGCACATATAACTTTCTTAACCAAGTCAGCTGAGCTCACTAAATTTTCATTAATCCTCTATCTCTGGGATCAGTTTTGTGCCCAGGGGTGCAAGTCTGATAATAACCATGTTTTACATTGTGTACACACACACACATACACCCACACACACACACACTTTTTATCAAAACAAAAATTGTTACAATGAAAACAGTCCCTCCTAGCCTCTAGTGATCTTGGTATTTATATTTTTCTCTTATGCTGAACAAATGTATGTATTACTACCTTACTTGAAATAGGGGGTGCACTGATGCATATGGAGAAAGAGGCCACAGTTATGTATGTTCTTATTTACATTGAATGCCCAAACATGTAGAGCAGCATCAGGTTAGATCTTCCTCATGGAGAAGCCAGAATATTATTTTCACTTTGCTGACTGTGAACCAGTGAAGAAGAATTTCTTCATATTCAGTCTAACTTCACCCAGGGGCAGTGATCCTTAAAGATTAGGCTCTTTTCTGTCTTCAGACTTAGGCCAAAACTCCAAGGCTTTACTGGGGGTGGGGTAAAAATTCTACAGTGGAGCTGATTTAAAAAGATGAATCCATGCCCTGTTTTTGAATGATCAGGGT
The DNA here is from genome assembly GCA_004025085.1 of Thryonomys swinderianus. Taxonomy (NCBI): domain Eukaryota; kingdom Metazoa; phylum Chordata; class Mammalia; order Rodentia; family Thryonomyidae; genus Thryonomys; species Thryonomys swinderianus. Next base: position 21,425 of record PVIC010023246.1, on the reverse strand, counting down.
ATAGTGTTGTCTATTTGCTTCCTGCCACAGCGACATTGGTCACCACTGAGGTATTAATGATCCCAAGCCTAAAGGAGATAACTAAAATATCAGTGCTTTCAGTAGTCACTTACACTACTGAAAGACCTTTCTGCGAATTGTACGCCACCCTCTTCTCTACATCGCTCGTTTGCTGAGTTTTCTGAAAAGTGAAGGTGCTTTGAATTTTACAACACCTGTTCTGAGTGCTATGGGAAGTCTGTCGCTGCCCATTTGCTGTGCTGCACTCTCAGTGCAGCCAGTGTGTTTTTCATAAACTTCCCCGCTGACCCTCTCTGCTTTCGCTCAACAACCTTTGGTGGAAGTTCAGTGCGTCTCCGAAGGAGAAGTACATCAAATGACCATTGCCACCTGAACACGTCTGACACTGTCTTTGCCCTTGGGAGCTTGCATTCTGATGGAGAAAGGCATCAAGCAATTAATTATATAATAACCAGCTGTTCAATCACTACTACAAAGAAGTACTCTCTTTTTGGTACCTGGGATTGAATTCAGGGTCTTGTGTTTTCAAGGCACGTGCCAGAACCACTGAGCTAAATCCCTGGCCCTGAAGCAATACACTTAAGAGAGAATTTATAATAGGGTCATGTAACCTAGGACATAGTATAATAGGATGGTTAGAAACGTAATTTCTGGGCTGGAGATTTAGCTCAGTGGTTCCAGCACCTGCCTAGCAAGCCCCAAGGTCCCTGGATCCCCACATACAACAATACTGGTCATGGTGGCTCAGGCCTGTATTCCCAGCACTCGGGAGGCAGAGGCAGGACGATTGCCGAGTTTGAGGCTTGCCTTGGCTACATAGTGAGCTCAGGCAGCCTGAACTATAAAGTGGGACCCTGTCTCAAAAAAAAAAATTTTTTTTTTCTGAAATTACCCTGTCTAAATTTGAATGTGACACCACATTTTTGCTACATGTTGACAGTTGGGCAGATTACTTATTTCTGTCACTCAGAGTGGTTACTTGGGGCTTGTTAAGAAAATGAGGGGAGGGGCTGGAGATTTAGCTCAGTGGTTCCAGCACCTACCTGGTAAGTGCAAGGTCCTTGGTTTGATCCCAAGTAAGTGCATGCAACAATACCGGGCGTGGTGGCTCATACCTGTAATCCCAGCACTCAGGAGGCAGAGGCAGGAGGATTACTGAGTTGGAGGCTTGCCTGGGCTACATAGTGAGCTCAGGGCCAGTCTGAACTACAAAGTGGGACCCTGTTTCAAAAAAGAAAAAAGGAAAAGAAAATGAGGGAATAGAATTTAGCATAGTGGCTGAGTGCTCAAGCACAAGGCTCTGGGTTTGACCCTTAGCTTTGGAACAATAACAAAAAAGGCAAAATGTGGAAGAACCAGTTAGAAGGCTGTTGGAGCAGGGAAGTGGTGGCACATACCTGTAATCCTAGTGTTCTGGGAGGCTGAGACAGGAGGACACAAACTGGAGCCTTGCCCTGGGCAATTTAGTGACTGAGACCCTGTCTTCAAATACAAAGTTTAAAAGGGATCTTGGTGGGTGAGGATGTAGCTGTGTGAAAGCCCTGAGTTCAATGTCCAGTACAGTACTACATAAAAAAAAAAAAGGCAAATGGCAGAAATAAATAAATAAGATAAAAATGTTAGATATGTTTGGTAAGAGTCTCTGGTCTTTGCAGTCCAGCCTGGGTAGGAGGTGCTGGAGGATGATCACCTCTGTGTGTATACAATTGTGGAGGTGGGAAGAGGATGGAGGAAAAGATGACCAAAAGGGCTTTTGGTTTTTGTGGTTGTTTCTCGGTACTGGGAATCGAACTCAAGACCTTGTATTTGCCTAATAGGCACAGTGCTACAGAACTAAAACTCCGGCCCCTAGAAGGGCTGTTTATAAGCAGGTGGTAGATGTAGAGGTCAGAGGAGATGTTTGCCCAAAGATAGAAATGATAGATATAAGCATATAGATAATTTATTAAAGAAAAGAGAAATAATAATTGAGGCTTTATATTTGAAGTAGACATGCTTGAGGAAAAAAAAGAATACAAAGGCTAAGGAGCAAAATGATATGCAGTGATTCAAGAAGAGTAGTAAAGAAGAAATGGCCTAAGAGGTAGAAGGAAAACCTAAAAGATGTGTAACGACTCGTCTTGAGTCCCTGGAAATCTTCAGCCTCTTGTTGCTTCAAGTTACTCACTAGTGACATAGAACCTCTGTAGCAGGTTGAGGCTGACTAGAGCCAGTTAATTGAACGTGATCTTCAGACTTTTGAATGCTTACCGTAGCCATCTCTTTTTGTCTAAAGTTTACTAGAAGGAGGGAGAACCAGAATGCACACTCAGCCTCAGGAGTATTAGCCTTCTGAGATTAAGTTATTTATCTGGGTACTGATCCCCTCCAAGTCTGGTACAGACATTGGCAAAAGCAAAAATCTATCCCCAGTTGTCTTCTCAGCAGTACTTGCTGACTTCTTTCTAGAGCAATGATGGCAAACCTTTTAGAGTTTTCAGTGATATAAACAGCCTGCTGTGGCACATGTGCCATGGGTTCACCACCACTGTCCTAGGTCATAGTACTTATGTGTCAGAATGTGCTAGGTGTCGCTTTAATTCTCATAAATGGCCCTGTAATTTGATACTGTTACCCCTTTAGAGGAGTGAACCGGAATCAGAAAAGGTTCATTTACTTGATGGGACAGAAATTTGAACTTAGGTGCTTAGGACTTCAAAGCTCTTTATACCATATCTATACAAATGCAAGTAAAATATGAAGTGGAAGGTAATTATCCTACAAGAAGACTAAACAAAATAGTACCATCACTCATATGGTCAGTTTACTTTCAGTTTTACAGTGGAGGCGTCAGAGAGGCTTTCTCACATGCAAGAGACATTTTAAAGTTCTTTATTCCTGGACATGGATTGCTTTTGGCACAAGAGAGATTCTTCCCTTTGTGAATCTCTAATGTCTTTGCTTCTGTGATATTGCTTCTCTGGCTCTTCTTTACCTGCATAAATGAACATGGTTCTTTCTAATCCTTAAGCCTGATGTTCTCCTGGGCTCCTCAGCTTTTCTCACTCCATGAAAAGTTGAGAACACTTGTGTCTCCATCTAAATGTTTCAGTTAGCCTGCATAGTACTATACTTAAAACCTAGAAGATTTTACATAAAACTAAATTTCTAGCTTTTGAAAAAAATCTGAAGTTCTCTCTCAGCCTTGGATATGTGTTTCCATATGACATGTGTCATGATATAATTCAGCAGCTACTTTGTTTGAAATGGACATGAGTTCTGCTGTTCTTCACTGACACCAACATTCTTGTCTCTCAGTAGTGTTTATGTATATCTTCTCTTATCCTTTCTTTTCCCTTCCCCTCCCCGATTCCCTGTCCTCTCCTTTTTTTTGGTTTTGTTTTGTTTTGTTTTTTGAGACAGGGTGTCACTTTGTAGTTCAGGCTGGCCCTGAGCTCACTATGGAGCCCAGGCAAGCCTCAAACTCAGCAATCCTCCTATCTCTGCCTCCTGAGTGCTGGGATTATAGGCGTGAGCCACCAAGCCCGGCTGTCCTCTCCTTTTGATAGTGGGGATTGAACTCCAGACCTCGTGGTTGCCAGGCAGGCATGGTACCACTGAACTACATCCCTGGCCCCAGTTTTTATTTTCTTATACTTGATCTTTTTTTCATATTACCTGGATAATCTACACTTACATGTACGTACTGTTTTTTTTTTTTTTTTTTTGAGACAGGGTCTCACTTTGTAGTTCAGGCTGGCTCTGAGCTCACTATGGTGCTCAGGCAAGCCGCCACGAACTCAGCAATCCTCCTGTCTCTGTCTCCCAAGTGCTGGGATTACAGGCGTGAGCCACCATGTCCGGTGTTGTGGTATGCTATGCGGTGTTGATTGTTGGTGGGCGTGTCTCCACACCCAGCATTATATGTGGTAACCGGGGATCGAACTCAGGACCTTGAGCTTGCGAGGCAGGCACCAGAACCACTGAGCTAACCCTCCGGCCCCCATGTACATACTGTTTTAATGCTGTTAACTCTAAATCTATCACCACATCAGACTGTTAGCTTTATACAACCACCTTCCTATCTATCAAATGTCACTAATGTGCTGTAAGCAACTCACATTCAGTATGGTTGAACTCATCTTTCCTTCTCAATTCCAGGTTCTCCTGATTTTTATTTCCTAAGTATTTCTAGGCCCTATCTCTTCCTTCCTATCATTATGTTTTAAACTATACTCGTATAATTCTGGCCTTAATAATCTGTTTAGGATTCTTGGATGCACTCAGCAGAGATCATTTTTTGGCTAAGTTACAACAGAAAGAGAATTTATGGAAAGGATGTTGTAGCCTCAAGATGAATGGAATGTTAGAACATTTTCTGAAGGGAGCGATCTGAAACCAAGAAAGGCATGACCACAGAGAAGAGCAGAGTCCTGACCTGAACAGTGAACAGGCAATGCTGCGGGTGAACTTGTGTCTGCCATTGCCAAACACTGTCTAACTGGTTGATTTTATGTGTGTGGACAGCAGGATGTCCACTTAAGCTAGCCTAGGTTATGCCTCTGCTAGGAAGAGGAAGAGGGAACTGAGACCCTCCCTTCCTGGCCCAAGAGATAAATATCTACTGCCCACTGAAGATTCTTTTTTTAAAAAATCCTGGTACTAGGGATTGAACTCAGGACCTTGTGCTTTCCAGGGAGGTGTGGTGCCAGAGTTTACATTCTTTGTTGTGCAGAATACAGTTTAAGTGGAAGTCATATTTACCCCGCAGTAGTGGTTTCCCACACTGAGCAACTGGTCTTCTGATTCTTACCTTTAGTTATTCCTGCAGTACAGAAAGGGGTTTGGTTACTGAGCAGACCAAAAAAAAAAAAAAAAAAAATCTACTGTGCAATTCCTTTCTGGACTCTCACAGCAGTCTTCTAATCCCTCTGTATCTTTTTTTTTTTTTTTTTTTTTTGAGACAGGGTCTCGCTTTGTAGTTCAGGCTGGCTCTGAGCTCACTATGTAGCCCAGGCAAGCCTCCAACTCAGCAATCCGCCTGTCTCTGCCTCCCAAGTGCTGGGATTACAGGTGTGAGCCACCACACCCAGCAGGGTGGCATGTGGTATTGATTGCTGGTGGATGTGAGTCATTGTTTGTGATTACCGGTCAAACTCAGGACCTTGTGCTTGCATGGCAGGCGCTGGAACCACTGAGCTAAATAAATCTCCAGCCTGGGTGTGTTTTTTGTTTGTTTGTTTGTTTGTTTTTTGAGACAGGGTCTCACGTTGTAGTCCAGGCTGGCCCTGAGCTCACTATGTCGTCCAGGCAAGCCTTCAACTCAGCAATCCTCCTGTCTCTGCCTCCCAAATGCTGAGATTACAGGCATGAGCCACCACGCCCGGCAGTGTGGTATGTGGTACTGATTGCTGGTGGGCGTGAGTCACCACGCCCAGCATTGTTGTATGTGGTTACCGGATGAACTCAGGACCTTGCGCTTGCAAGGCAGGCACCGAACCACTGAGCTAAATCTCTGGCCTTCCTTTAGGCGTTTTTTAAGCATAAGATTGATTTGGCCATACTGTGTTTTAGGAAATGGGTAACAGAATGGATTAGAAAAGCAAATCAGTTATCAGGATTTTCTCTTACATGAACAACTATATAAATAAAGGAAATAGCTGTAGGTATAGAATCCTGACTTTTCCAGTTAGTTTCATAGTTAGATCATTCAACTCTCTTTAAGTCTTGGTTTTCTCATCTAAACAAGATGATTGACTTGTTATCATATCCAGAGTCTGTGCCAGCTGCATAGCCTGTCGATTATTGCAAGTCAGTGGAACTTAGTCAACACTTGGATGGTAGTTTCAGGAGGTTGTTTTAGAGATATCCTGAGGTTTTTTTGTTTTTGTTTTTGTTTTTTGTGACAGGGTCTCGCTTTGTAGTTCAGGCTGCCCTGAGCTCACTATGTAGCCCAGGCAAACCTCCAACTCAGCAATCCTCCTGCCTCTGCCTCCTGAGTGCTGAGATTACAGGGGTGAGCCACCACGCCCACTGGCACTGTGGTATGTGGTATTGATTGCTGGTGGGCATGAGTCACCATGCCCAGCATTGTTGTATGTGGTTACCGGGATCAAACTCAGGACCTTGCGCCTGTGAGGCAGGCACAGGAACCACTGAGCTACATCTCCGGCCCCATCCTGAGGTTTTTAATCAGAGTGAATGGAAAAACAGGTTTGCTCCTTGAGGTAGTGGTAATTATTTTTCCTATCATACCTAATGATAACATCAGGATCTTTTAACAGAAGAGATCTGAGGCCCAGTTGATCTTTCTAGTGTGCCCTATATAGAAAATAAGATTTTAGTGTTGAGGGTGTTAATTTTCAGAGGAAACTAGTTGTCAGAAGAGAAGGAGCTGTTTTTGTAAGTTTACTTTGGAGGATTTAAGCTTGCATACCATCATTCTGGGCTTAACTAGTCTCATGGGAATTACAGAGGTCTCAAGTGGCTTTGCAAAGTGGACACTGACCAATATGGCAAATGCACATTTTTAAGAGAAGGGTGCGAGACCAGTCTAGGCAATGGGGAAAAAGTAGTGGTGATGGGTAGGAAGTAAGTAAAGGGCTAGGAATTACTATCAGGCATCAGGGATAACTTTGCAGAAAGCAGTACTTGCTGCTGAAGGGTTGAAGTGTCAAGAATTCAAGCCAGCCTTATGGGTTGTGGCAGAAAGAATGCTTTATCAGTAAAAGCGTCCATATTTCAGCAACTGGGTTGATTTCTATGATGGAAGGAAGATTTGATACCTTTCCGTGGGTAATGGAATAAGATACAGTCACTACACAGCAAAGGAATTGACAGGGCAGCCAAAGGTAGGGGTTCCACGGGGAGGCGGAGCTAGTATAGTGCAGAACCCTTCCTCCAGAGTTTACATTCTTTGTTGTGCAGAATACAGTGGAAGTCAAATTTACCCCTCAGTAGTGGTTTCCCATACCGAGCGACCGGTCTTCTGGCAAGGCCCCCCTTTTTCAAGCAAGCTTCAGGCTTCGCCTGGGCCCTAGAAACCGGATAGGCCTCTCCGTGCACTCTCAACCTAACATGCGGGGGGAGGAAGGGGAGCTTCTTCTAGTCCCACCCTTTGCGCTGTTCACCGCCTTTGCGCCTTCGGTGAGTGGCAGTTGACTTCAGCCAATGAGGATGTGGGGCGGGCAGGCACGTCAAGTTAGGTTGCGCAGGAGGAGGGGGAACTGGTGCTGGAGAGACAGCAAGAGGGGCGAGTCGGCCCCCCACGGCTGCTGCAGGTAAAGCCACCTCTCTCTCCCACTAGGGTGAGGCACGGCACCTTTTCTCCAGGGCTTATGGGGCCTCTCACCTTGAAGCTTCCGTTCCAACATTCCTCCTACCCTAGCCATCCACACCCCCCCCCATCTTTCCGTCTTGGCCATCCCCACCCTGAAGGGATCCCCCGCTAGATCCCTGCTTCAGGTGCATAATATCTCATCTCCATTTTGGGGGTGCCACTTTGCTGTAATCTTCCCGTGCAGTAAGGGCCTTACTGGCACCAACCCCGGGAGTATGAGCAGGTAATGTACCCGGGTCCCCCCACCCCCACCCCCCAGTCGCGTTTTCTTCTCCATCAGCCCCTTACTTCTTACCTGGCCCTTCCTATTACCCGTATAATTTCTGTAGTGTATTCTTTACCCTCTAAAAATATATACTTTTTGCTTTTATAGTTTCCTATTTTGTTTTCCCTATTTATAAAACAATTCACTTTACCAGCCATATTAAATGCTTCCAAGTGTCCATACTCCTGATTGAAGTGCGAATGCTTTCACCTTCTGTAATTGGAAAACAAAAACAGAGTGGGCACACATTTGGCAAGGGGAATGGTCAAGATAGACAAAATGGCTAAGATTTTGATTATTTTGAAGAAATGAGTAGCTTCAACTAAACACCTTTTTTTTTTTTTTTTTTTTTTTTTACTGGTGTCTCCCTTTATCCTGATCGTTGACCCTAACTTGGTCACTTTGGGTGTTTATTTTTCTTTCCTGAATGAGACTTGAAACTCAGGGTCTTGCAAATGTCTCCATGGTTCAGTTTTTTTAGTGCTGCCCTTTTAGAATTATATTGGTGATTTTTTATTTTAGCCATCATGATTATTTTATTTTCAAGGGATTTCTCATTTCAATCAAGCTGCTTTTACTCATCTTGTGTTTTAGTAACCTGTGTTTATATCTACATGCACCTGATCCTTTTGAAAGGATGTAGTTTCTAACAATAAGATTTGCACTTTAAAGTAAAATAGTCGATTCTTTTATGAAGCTTTGAGCAGCTAGAGATTATGTGTGAGTGATGCTTTCTAAAGTGCATATTACAGAATAAGGTTGGCATGGCTTAGTATGACATTTGTTACTGTTTCAGAGGATGGGGCAGTACAGAGAAGTCTGCAAGTAGAGAATGCATGTTGTTTCAGTTTATGTAATTTTATCTATTAGACAATAGCATAATCTCTGTTACAATCTTCTTACCCATTAAAAACAAACTGATAAGTTTCTTTTTGAGATATCATAAGAAATGTTATCTTATCCCAGAGATATTGATAACTTTTCCAAGCCTGGAATGATGCTTTGCCTACTTCAGTGCCTGCTCCCTATCTTATTTTTCACAGATCCTCCCTGGCCAAGAAAATTTTAAAACTGTAATATTGAGTATACATTTTAAAACTATGTTTACCTGCCCCTCAGTTCCCATAAGCTCTTTGAAAGAGATGTACCTTAATTTCCCCCATTTAGAATCACTGCCTTGTCAAAAGATACAGAGAGATTGAGATGGAAAAATAAAGAGTAGAATTAATATAAAGTCCTTATGATGGAATAGATAAGTTATTACAGAAATGGGCAAGGTAAGCTAAAATATGAAATAAGGTCAAGAAAATTTGAAATGCTAGAGTTCTCCCCATTCAAGAACTATATTAAAAACTGCAGAAGAGCATCATGCACATGTATTTCAAGGAGTAGTTGCTTCTTCAAGAACATGAGATGAAGAGTTGTTATTGGTGTATATAATACTTTGCTAGAACTGGTGCATTTTGAGAGTATAGAAAATCTTGGATTTCAACCTTAACTCTCTCATGGTCCTTCTCTGTTTTCACCCACCAAGATTTCCATCATGAGTCTGAGTCTGAATTTGGAATTAGGAAAAGTAATTAAGTGCAACCACTGAATTTTGATTGTCCTTGTGAATACATGTGTGTTTTTCTTTTGAGTAATGGTGGGCCAAGATTGGCTTTTCATCCTTAATTATAAAGTCTGGTATTAGTGTTATCTAGGTAGTTGCTTTACCCTGAAAGCTGTTAATATCTACTTATTTGTTACCAGCATTTGAACCATGGGAAGAGGATTTGTGAGCTAGTTGAGCTTGGTTGGGTAGTCCAGATGTGGATGCAGCCAGGATGACTCACAGTTAGTAAAAAAATGGAAGGGTGAAGACTGTTGGTGGGGGAAGGTTTAATCTTATGAAAAATCAGGAATAGTTTTAAAGGAAAGCTACAAAATATTAGGATAAAAAAATATATACAATTAATTGGGTGAGTAAAGATGAGGTACGACTGAAAAGTAATATACTTGATGTTGTGGCATTAAATCAGCAGCAAATTTTGAATTATTGGGTCTCAGCTGAACTAGTAGAAGGAAAAATTTGGCCTAAATGTTGAGAAGGAAGAGATGAAAATTCATTCATCTTTGAAAGCTTATATTTCACCCAAATGGGGGTAGGGATATATTACAGAAAATATTAGCCTTGTTTACCTCATTAAAAAATGAGGTTTCTGCCTGGGATTGGGCCCGGTGGGGGGGGGGGCATTAGAGTATGTAAATAACAAGGAATTGTGGAAGTGAAAATACCACATGGGACAAAGTGCATATTATGAAGTGTTATCAGTGTAAACTTCTTGTTAGAGGAAACTTTTTTTTTAATGATACCTAGGTATAGTTATTTAGTGTAATTTATCTGAAGGTAAAAGATAAAGTAGAACTTAGCTAGTAAAAAAGGTTGATGATATGGGGCCGGAGGGTTAGCTCAGTGGTTCCGGCGCCAACTTTGCAAGCGCAAGGACCTGAGTTCGATCCCGCATACCACAATGCCGGACGTGGTGGCTCACGCCTGTCATCCCAGCACTCGGGAGGCAGAGACGGGAGGATTGCTGAGTTCGCGGTGGCTTGCCTGGGCACCATAGTGAGCTCAGGGCCAGCCTGAACTACAAAGCGAGACCCTGTCTCCAAAAAAAAGCAAAAAAAAAAAAAAAAAGGTTGATGATAGCATTGAGGAAATATATAAAGTTGTTAAATAGATTCTCATGAAATAAAGAAGCATCCATACCTTTTATGATTACCATTTTGAATTATCTAGGGATAAGTAAGTATTAGATAGGAGAAGCTGAAATGAGCTTGTAAAATAGTTTAGTTAGGAGTGGGAAGTGATAGGGATCTTGTTTGAGAACTGAAAAGTATAGAATTGGTGAAGCTAAGGAGATTTTGTTTAACATTCGTGGGGATGCCTCATATACATTGTAATTTTTTTTTTGCTTTTTGGAGACAGGGTCTCGCTTTGTAGTTCAGGCTGGCCCGGAGCTCACTATGGTGCCCAGGCAAGCCGCCGCGAACTCAGCAATCCTCCTGTCTCTGCCTCCTGAGTGCTGGGATGACAGGCGTGAGCCACCACGTCCGGCAGTGTGGTATGCAGTGTTGATTGTTGGTGGGCGTGTCTCCACACCCAGCATTATATGTGGTTATTGGGGATCGAACTCAGGTCCTTGCACTTGTGAGGCAGGTGCCGGAACCACTGAGCTAACCCTCTGGCCCTACATTGTAATTTTAACAATGTTCCACCTATGACTTGGTTCAGGGATATTAACCGATATTATATATATTGTCTGTTGATAATTGGGATGGTCTGGAGAAGGTAAGAAAGTAGCTTGGGGTGATATAGGAAGTTCTCTTCTGTCAAGTCTGTATTGTACCACTGACAAATTTATTTCTTTGGTTTTTAATTTTGTTTTGTCATAATAAGGAACAAACATAGCCCTTCTGGTTTTATTTTATTTATTTATTTATTTATTTTTTCTTTTGAGACAGGGTCTCGCTTTGTAGTTCAGGCTGGCTCTGAGCTCACCATGTAGTCCAGGCAAGCCTCAAACTCAGCATCCTCCTGTCTCTGCCTCCCGAGTGCTGGGATTACAGGTGTGAGCCACCACGCCCGGCACTGTGGCATGTGGTTTTGATTGCTGGTGGGCGTGAGTCTCCACACCCAGCATTGTATGTGATTACCAGGGATCGAACTCAGGACCTTGTGCTTGGGAGGCAGGTGCCAGAACCACTAAGCTAACCCTCCGGCCCCCTTCTGGTTTTATTTTTTAGACAGGGCCTTGTTACAGTTAACTAGGCTAGCCTCAAATGTGATCCTCCTGTCTCAGACACCCAAGTAGCTGAGAATACAGGCTACTTTACTCAACCTGACTAATTTCTTTCTAGTATCTTCTAAAAGTTGGGAGAAATGATCTTACCAAGCAAAGCTTTCCTAGATTGTCAAACATAGATATATAAAGAACAGGTATTTGTTTTTCATATATTCAAGTTAGAATTTTTTCTTTGAGACAGGGTCTCACTATATAGTTCAGGCTAGCCTAGGACTCATTATGGAGCCCACATTGGTCTCAAACTCATGACAGTCTTACCAAGTTGCAGACTTGAATGTAATTTCTTGTTTTTGGTAGGTCTTTTTTCCAGTATTTTTATGAAATTGGTGCCCTAGACAGAGATTTTATAAACATTTTCAGCCATTTTGGGGACAGTTTTTAGAAAGAGGAAGGTTTCTATATTGTCTCAGAATCAAGGAATACCATTTAGTTTCTGAGCAGTGACTGGTTTGTTCCAGATAATGCAACCAAGTATATGAGCTCATTTTACTATTTTTTGGATAGCTACTATGAATGCTATGTCTTGCTCGTTCCTGAGGCATCCACAGTAAATATAATAGAGTCCCCAGCATCTAGGAACTTCCATTGTCTTCAGATTTGGGCCACGGTGGTGGTTGTGCAGGGTATATAATGAACATATTTGGAATTATTAATTTTATAAATTTATGGCAACTTCTTAGCAAATGGCAGACATGCATCTTGAGAAGCAGGCAGTTTTTTTGTAATTTGTACAAGAGGGATTTTTGTTTGTTTGTTTCTGAGATAGGGTCTCACTTTGTAGTTCAGGCTGGCCCTGAGCTCACTATGTAGCCCAGGCAAGCCTGGAACTCAGTAATCCTGTCTCTGCCTCCTGAGTGCTGGGATTACAGGCGTGAGCCACCACGCCCAGCAACAAGAGGGATTTTTGAACCTTCAGTGGACATGACAAACTCAAATTATTTTAGTAAATATTAACTTAATAAATAATGTGTAAATGTTTTTAAAGAAGGTGGAATGAGTAGGTCATCGCAGATCACTCAGTTGTTAAAAGGACAAAGGCTTGGGGCTTACTTGATGGAATGAAGAGCTCTGAGAGTAGGTAGTATTTCAGCTGAACACGATGTTTGGAGTAAGGGGATGTCATCCACGCGGAAGCGTCATTGTAATAGGTGAAGTCACTGAGATAGGAATCACAGGAAGGGAACTGTTTGCAATAACTGGGCTAGAATGTAGAATATGTATAGGAAATGCTCAAGAGAAGTCAAGAATATAAATCAGAACCAAAATTTCAAATCCTTTGCAAAGAAGTTATTGATCTTAAATATGAGAAAGGTTTCTTGAGGGGAACATCAAGAACAAAAATGCTATGTATAGATTAATATATTAACTAGTATGTATAAAGCTTGCAAAATTTTCCTGGGTATGATCTTACTATAAGTTTAGTGAGACTGAGTTATAAGCTTGGTAAAGATAGTGGTTTTTGGCCAGGTGTGGTGGCTCATGCCTGTAATCCCAGCACTAGGGAGGCAGAGGCAGGAGGATTGCTGAGTTGGAGGCTTGCCTGGGCTATATAGTGAGTCGTTTTTGTTTTCTTTGAGTCAGGGTCTCGCTTAGTAGTTCAGGCTGATCCTGAGCTCACTATGTACAGCCCAGGCAAGCCTCCAACTCAGCAATCCTCCTGCCTCTGCTTCAGTGCTGGGATTACTGGAGTGAGCCACCACGACTGGCACTGTGGTGTGTGGTACTGATTGCTGGTGGGCATGAGCCACCACACTTGGTATTATTTTGTATGTGGTTACCGGGGATCAAACTCAGGATCTTGCACTTGCAAGGCAGATGCCAGAACCACTGAGGTAAATCCCTGGCTCAAAGACAGTTATTTTTGCCAGTAGTAAGTAAAAGTATCTAAAATACAAAGAAAATTTATAAAATAGAGTATGGCCAGGGACCTTATTCTGCCTTGCATAGAAATTCTGGTGCATTCAGTTTTTAACTGAAGTTAGGTGAATGAATATTAAAATTCCTAGTCTCTACCTAAGAAGAGAATCGTAAAAAGAACTGGAGAGATAACAGCTGAATGGTTTTGATAGACGAAGCTTCAAGGTGTGTAGGTGTAAGAGCCCAGGAGGAGGGTGGTTTATTTCTTCTTTTCTAATTTAACTTTAGTTTTGAAGCAGAAATGTAGGTGTTCTTGCTTCTGTATGTCTGTTCTGAGAATTCCTCATGTTTCTCTTTTTCCTTATTTTGATGCTATATGATATTAAGAGTGATACCTAAGGAGAAATTTTCTCTGTGATGACCAACTTTGCTTATTTTTCATTCCAATTTGTGTTCCCACAACAGGAGTTCCACCATTGTCCTCTGAAGACCTAGTTATCTTGCTCCATGAAGGTCAAGGACAATCTGACATGCACTTGTTCCTTGCTTCTTTATTTGAAGAATAGTCCTCATCCACTGTGTACGTTTTTTTCTTAATAGGGGAGGGGAGGGGAGAACCAATACCCCCCCTCCCCTTCCCTCCCTAAACCTTGAGAAGAGATCCTCCGTGTTATTTTCCCAAGATGGCAGACCCCATCATGGATTTGTTTGATGACCCAAATTTATTTGGCCTGGACTCTCTGACTGATGACAGCTTTAACCAGGTCACCCAAGATCCCATTGAGGAAGCCCTTGGACTGCCAAGCTCTCTGGACTCCTTGGATCAAATGAACCAAGATGGTGGAGGTGGTGACATGGGGAGTTCTTCAGCAAGTGACCTGGTTCCTCCACCAGAGGAAACAACCTCCACAGAACTTCCCAAAGAATCCACAGCTCCAGCTCCAGAATCTTTGACCTTGCATGATTATACCACTCAGCCTGCCAGCCAGGAGCAGCCAGCCCAACCTGTCTTACAGACATCGACGCCAACATCGGGACTTTTGCAGGTCTCCAAGAACCAGGAGATCCTGAGCCAAGGGAATCCTTTCATGGGTGTCTCTGCCACAGCTATCTCCTCCAATAGTGCTGGAGGGCAGGCACCTCAGTCAGCCCCTAAGATTGTTATCCTTAAGGCCCCCCCAAGCTCCTCAGTTACTGGTGCCCATGTGGCACAAATTCAGGCTCAAGGTCTCACCAGCACAGCTCAGCCTCTTGTGGCTGGTACAGCCAATGGTGGAAAAGTCACTTTTACCAAAGTGCTAACTGGCACGCCCCTTCGACCAGGCGTTTCCATTGTCTCTGGTAATACAGTGTTGGCTGCCAAGGTCCCTGGGAACCAGGCTGCTGTTCAGCGCATTGTCCAGCCCAGCCGACCAGTAAAGCAGCTAGTCCTCCAGCCAGTTAAGGGTTCGGCTCCTGCTGGAGCCCCTGGGACCACAGGGCCCCCACTGAAGCCTGCAGTTACACTGACCTCTACACCTACCCAGGTGACTTGAGTGAAAGGGGAAGGCAAAGCTTGGTTTGGTAGTGGGCCTAGCAGTTGTATGAGAGAGAGCACGTGTGACAGCAATCTCTGGGAAAGCCTGTTGGAATTCCATCTTCGCTTGTGAGCGGTTAATGCTGACTATTACATGTTTTCTACTTGCTAGTTAGAAGCCTGCTAATATGAACGGTTATTTTTGAGCTCTTACTACATGTTTACACTGTGCCTAACAGTGCAAAATAAGACAGACAAGTTCATGTCCTTTAGAGCTCAGTCTACTGGGAAAGACAGCAAGAATTCACAATGTGTAATACAAAATTTTATGAAAAATATAGGAAGGATGCTGTGGAAACAAAGAAATATCTTTGAAGATTATTATTAAAATATTCCTCCACCTATTCCGTGAAAAGTATTGTAAGAGTGGGGGCTCTGGCTTCTAAATAAAGGGGCAGAAGAGCTGGGGGTGGGTATTGGGCAGTATGAAAAAGAAGTAGAACCTGCCAGCAGCCACACTGCTGCTCAGTATAAGAACTTGTAGTAGATTTCTGAAGCTGAAGCAACTTCCTTAAAAGACAGTGATCCTCCCATCAGAAATTGTTTTAAAGGAAGTTTACCACCCACTGGACAGAAGTGTAGGGATGATTCTATCAGGACAGATAGGAGGATGAATATTTCTGAACCTCAGCTATTTTGAACCTAGGATGAAGAAAACTGGCATAAGTTCATCAAGGTGTGACATTCTTTAATGCTGTGCCTCTTGCAATTTCCTTTCTTCATTTTAGGGTGAATCGAAGCGCATCACCCTGGTCCTCCAGCAGCCACAGTCTGGAGGTCCCCAAGGACATCGGCATGTCGTGCTAGGGAGTCTACCAGGCAAGATAGTGTTACAGGGCAACCAGCTGGCGGCCCTGACTCAAGCCAAGAATGCCCAGGGGCAGCCTGCCAAAGTAGTAACTATCCAGCTGCAGGTGCAACAGCCACAGCAAAAAATCCAGATTGTACCACAACCTCCGTCAACGCAGCCACAGCCCCAACAGCCACCTTCAACCCAGCCATTGACTCTCTCCTCTGTGCAGCAGGCTCAGATAATGGGACCAGGACAGAGCCCAGGACAGAGACTTTCGGTACCACTTAAAATGGTGCTGCAGCCACAGGTGAGAGACTTACATAGCAAGGAAAAGAAAGCAGTCTTCTGAGTCCCTGGATAGAGCCTTCAGCTACCATGCAGTGTTAACTGTGGGACATTCTAGATTTATACCCCAACTGAAATCCAGACTTTTATTTATCTGTAGAAACCAATTATCTCATGCAAAGATTAAAGAATCATCTGGGTTGGAGATAAAAGATGATTTAGTATTTCTCTTTGACGTGTTTTAGAACCTTTTCCCAAAATTGTTGTGAAGTAAAAAATGACTTGCAGTTGCCTCTCATTTGAAAGATATAGTCAAGTAATTATCACTTCTACCCACATGGTGATGAAAGTATAGGCCAAGAGTACAATTTGAATTTTATATTTAGGCCAGAGATTAACATTGGCTGTATTGATGGTAACTTTTCTACAACTGTGGATATGAGCATGTGATAAAAGGACATTGAAGTTTAAATTGGTAGAATTCTTGCCTTTTCTCATCTTTTTTCTATTGAAAAACACAATTCTTTTACGTGTGTCAATGCTCAGTCAGGCTTAATTTGCCTGGTTCTTGAGGAATTAGATAACTAGTTTCTCACCTGCCTACTTTTATTTAGGCCTTTTAACTGCAAACATGTTGAAATTTTAGTATGTTTATTTTTATAGGCTGGCTCTTCCCAAGGAGCCTCATCTGGGCTCTCTGTAGTTAAAGTTCTAAGTGCCAGTGAAGTGGCAGCTCTGTCATCACCAGCAAGCTCCGCCCCTCATACTGGAGGGAAAACAGGAATGGAGGAAAACCGCAGGCTGGAGCACCAGAAGAAGCAAGAAAAAGCAAATCGGATTGTGGCAGAGGCCATTGCTAGGGCCCGTGCCCGGGGGGAGCAGAACATACCTCGAGTTCTGAATGAGGATGAGTTGCCCAGTGTTCGGCCAGAGGAGGAAGGTGAGAAGAAGCGGAGGAAAAAGAACAGTGGCGAGAGGCTGAAAGAGGAAAAGCCAAAGAAAAGCAAAGCGTCTGGTACCTCTAAAACTAAAGGCAGGAGCAAACTGAAGTGAGTACTCCTGCTCTTCTGATAGAATTTTTAGTATAAGACACTCAGGTTTTCCTGCTGTGTAGCATGCACCTCGTCCCAGGTGATTTGTATTTCTGTTCTCTGTCTTATTCCTTAAACATGTCCACTGCATCTACCCTCATGAAGAGAAAATCGCTGCAGACATAGCTGTCCTTGAATCTCATCTGTGAATTGGAAATTTCAGCCTTGGGCAGTATTGGCAAAATTGTGACTTGCCATAATTCTTGTCACAGTTGACTGTCCTCTCTTTCCCTTCTATGTCTTATACCTTCTCCTTTCTCACAGGCTTCTTCTCCTTGGGCTTCACACTTTATATATGTGAGCATTTTTCAGCTTTAAAAGGGAAGTTTCATAGCTCTTGATCCTCAACAATTGCCAAGACAGATATTAAAGTGTTTAAAAATAAGGAAAATATACCCAACTACTGACAAAACTGGGACACAAGGCCTTTTCTAGTCCCTAATTTAGCATTCACTGTGCTGTCTGCTCTACCTTCCTTTAGATATCTGTGACCATAGTGATAGCAAGGATTTGTCAAATCTGATAAAAAAAAAAAAGTTAGTGGTGTACAAACTCCATTATCTTCTTTTAAACACCATATTCATAACTTTTTGTCCCACAGACTAAAGTTACAGACACTTCTGCCTGGAACCTTAATATATAGTACTGTAGATTATGTTTTCTTACCCTTATATTTTCTTGTCCTCACTGAAAATGAGATTGGTTTCCTTTGTAGCACCATCACCCCCGTAGTGGGTAAGAAGAGAAAACGTAATACCTCATCTGATAATTCAGATGTAGAAGTCATGCCTGCACAGTCACCCCGGGAAGATGAAGAAAGCAGCATTCAGGTAAAAGGATCTATTAAGAAATTAGTATGAGTTAACCCTCCCTAATCTGAAAGTCTGAAGTAAAAACTGCTCCAAAATCCAACATGATCCCACAAGTTGAAAACAATTCCAGGGCCAGGGATTTAGCTCAGGTGATACTGTGTCTACCTTTGAAGCATGAGGGCCCAAGTTAAATCCCCAGTATCACACCCTCCCAAAAATAAAAAAATTTAAAAATCCACATATGACCTTATAAATATTGCTTAAAATTACCTACTGGCTATGTAAGTAAGGTGTATGTGAGACATCAGTGAGTTTCATGTTTGGACACTTCTGGTCCCAAGAATTTCAGATGAGGGATACTCCACCTGTAGAAAAATCATTTAATTTTGTGTGACAAGCCAGGATCCAAAGTAGGCCTAAAAAGTTAATGGTCCTGGTGAATGTCTTCTAAATTTTTGTCTTTTTAGATAAAAAATATATTACTGTAAAAGCAGTAGTACTCATCTTCCAAAATACCAGTATTTCAGAAACTGAACACTTTCTACAAAATAATGTACATATTGTTGTCATGGCATTTCAGTACTTTGCTCTCTTTTAGAACTGCCCAGCTGTCCCTTTTGCCTTTGCTTTTCTATACTTATGGGATCTGACTGAATTTTTGAGTGTTTAGGACAAAATTTCGTCCTGCCTTAAAGATGAGAGCCATTTGAAGATCAAAATAAATCTAGGCCAGAAGAACTTTAATCCCTCTCCTTATGTATTGCCTTATAGTGTCATCTCTGGGTGCATTCTCAATTTAGAAACTACCTTGTATTAAAGTTCAGCTTAGTGTGATGGCACACAGCTGTAATTCCAGTACTTGGGAGGCTGAGTCAGAACAGTTGGTATGAGTTTGAGGCCAGATGGGGCTACATAATAAGTTCAAGGCCAGCCTGAACTGCAAAGCAAGATCCTATCTCAAATAGAGAGACAGAGACAGAGAGAGGAAGGAAGAAAGAAAGAAAAAAAAAGGAAAGAAGAAAAGAAAGAAAAAGAAAAAGAAGATTGATAGAGTGAGTGCTTCAAAGTATCTTTGTATTCCTGGCCAGTTTACTTAACTAGTCTTAGTTCCTCATTAGTAAATGCAAGTTTGGGCTATATTAACCTTGAGTGCCTCTCTAACTATTAATATTTATAAGTGCTTTCTCTTTTTCTTAGTATATTCAATACAGTGGCAAATGATACTTGGTTTCCTCTAGGGACAGTTAACATGTGAGATTAGTCAAACATTTTTATAAAGGAAAATGGAGCAGATATGATAAAAGAACCCTAGACCGTTACAGTAGATTATGAAACAATGATTGCCAAGACTTTGGAACTGAAAAAGGAATAATAGATTAATAAAATATTATAGCACCTAAGATTTGTATTGAGAATGTAGTACATGCGATTAAAATAACATTACCAGGCCCGGAGGGTTAGCTCAGTGGTTCTGGCGCCTGCCTTGCAAGCGCAAGGTCCTGAGTTCGATCCCCGGTAACCACATATAATGCTGGGCGTGGAGACATGCCCACCAACAATCAGCACCGCATACCACAATGCCGGACGTGGTGGCTCACGCCTGTCATCCCAGCACTCGGGAGGCTGAGACAGGAGGATTGCTGAGTTCGCGGCGGCTTGCCTGGGCACCATAGTGAGCTCAGGGCCAGCTTGAACTACAAAGCGAGACCCTGTCTCCAAAAGCAAAAAAAAAAAATAATAATAACATTACCAGTCAGTATGGTAAAAAATTACTCAGAAGTTATGTTAAGACAACTGGCTACTCAGCTCAGAAAGAAAAATACTAGATTTTTTGTTTTAACTCACTATGCCAAAGCAAATTTAAGTTAATTGAAGGTCCAGATATAAAAACCAAACTTATAGGCTGGGCATAGTGGGACACACCTATAGTTCTAGTTATCTGAGAGACCAAGGCTGAGGTGAGATCCTGTCTCAAAATAAAGAAAAGAAAAGAATTGGAGATGTTGCTCAGTGCAAAGGTTCTGGTTTGATCACCAGGATTAGGGGGTAAAATCAAAAACCTCAGGTCATGAACTTTCTGTAATGTTTGCATAAATGGTTTTGTAGTTATCAAGTGGAGAAGATCTTTGTAAGGAAGATATTGTAATTTAGAAACCTTTAAGGAAAAATTGCTGCACTTAATATAAAAATTATGTATAATTTAAATTCCATAATCAGCACAATGGTTAAGGACCAGAATTTTGGGATTCTTATCCTAACTCTGTCATTTCCTCACGTACTGTGAGCAAGTACTTAATCTTTTGATGCCTTAGTTTCTTCACTTGCAAAATGCAGATAATCTACTAAGTAGGGTACTATGAGAACGAAATACGAGCATTTATGAAGTCCATAGAACAGTAAGTCATAGTAGCACATATTGTATAACATACATCTATTTAAATAAGATAGATTAAATAATGTGTAAAGTAGGAGGCAAATTTTTGTATTAATAGGAATACAAAGATTGGTAAAATTTAGAAAGTAATGTTTTAGTTTGCTAGGGCCACCATAACAAAAACTGCAGATGAGGTGACTTAACCAATGGGTATTTATTTTCTTAGAATTTTGAAGGCTAAAAATCCAGTGTGGGGCTGGAGGGTTAGCTGAGTGGTTCCGGTGCCTGCCTCGCAAGCTCAAGATCCTGAGTTCGATCCTCGGTAAACACACATAATGCTGGGTGTGGAGACACGCCCACCAACAATCAACACCGCATACCACAATGCCGGACGTGGTGGCTCACGCCTGTAATCCCAGCACTCGGGAGGCAGAAACAGGAGGATTGCTGAGTTCGTGGCGGCTTGCCTGGGTACCATAGTGAGCTCAGGGCCAGCCTGAACTACAAAGCGAGACCCTCTCTCAAAAGCAAAAAAAAAAAAAAAAAAAATCCACTGTGAATGGATCCATGGGCTTCCTTGGCTTGCAGTGGCTACATTGGTGCACCCTTTCCTGTTTCTTTCTCTGTTGGCACACAACCCTGGTACTTTTCTGTGGGTCCACATTTCCTCCTCTTACGAGAACACCTCAAGTCCCAGATGCTTGAGGAGCTGAGACAGGAGCTTCACTGGAGCCCAGGGGTTTGGGACCAGCTTAGGAAGCATAGGAAGACTGCTTTAAAAAAGAAAAAAGAATGCCCATTGGATTAGGCCCCACTCTACTTACTTTATTTATTACATATTAAAGCTCTTATGTTGAGATACAGTCCTAATCTGAGGCACCAGAAATTATGGTTTCAACATTAATTTGGGGGCATGTGACAAGTGGTAACAACAGTGTTAAAAATGAAGTTAAGGGGGCTGGAGGGTTAGCTCAGTGGTTCCGGCATCTGCCTTGCAAGCGTTAGGTCCTGAGTTGGATCCCCAGTAACCACACACAATGCTGGGTGTGGAGACTCACACCCACCAGCAATCAATACCACATACCACAGTGCCGGGTGTGGTGGCTCACGCCTGTCATCCCAGTACTTGGGAGGCAGAGACAGGAGGATTGCTGAGTTCGAGGCTTGCCTGGGCTACATAGTGAG
>PVIC010023245.1:0-27008 GCA_004025085.1 Thryonomys swinderianus | reverse complement strand
AAAAAAGAATTATTAATTTTGAAAGTTAGAACAGTCATACTTACAAAGAAGCTTAATAACTACAGAAAAAGAGAAAATTTTTAGAGTATCATAAAGCTTAGAAAACACAATTCTGAGAATAATTTACCTCTTAGAGTACCTTTGTCTTCTACCACAACAAAATGCTAAGGATCAAAATGTATAAGTTCCTAAGGATTTTTTTCAAACATATTTTTATCAAAGACTTCAAACATCTATGAAAGTGGAAAGAATTTTACAGTAGTGAATACTCAGATGTTCATCTTAATATCATACTAATCTTGCTTTATCATCTGTCCCCCTATCTGTCTATCCATTACCTATCTTTATTAATTTTCATGCCTTTCAAAGTAAATTGCAAATTTCAGTATGCATTTTCTGAAAAACTTCAGCTGCATATCAACAACTAGGGTTTAATATTTGTTTATAGTCTTTTTCCCCTAAAACCTTTAACATCAAAACTTTTCCTTATATATATTAAGAAAAAAAGAAGAAACAACAATGAGAACTCTAATGCTGGAGAATATTGCATATATTTTTTCCACTCTGGGGATGGAGCCCAGACTTCATGTACTAGCTAGACACTTGTTCTACCCTGATATACCCTCTCAGCCCTGTTTGAGTGATTTATGCCTAATGACTAAATAAGAGCTATTTATCTGGCAGGAAAGCCAATCTAGACAATGAAATGACCCACTGTTAACACATGCACTGGTATTAGTTAACATCTTGATTTGATTTTTCAGTATGTGAAAATGCTATCTATCCAATCAAAATTAGGCTTTTGCATTTATGCAAGAAACCTATGTTAAATTTTTGTTATCATCTGACAGTAATGGTTCCATCTTTTAATCCATTCATTCATTCTGCAGCCCTTTCTTTCATTCTCACAGACCAAGGGGCCTGTTCCAGATATTTGCAAGAGTCTAACTGAATATAAAATAGTGTAACAAAGTAATCAATTAATGTAGATGGTGTTGTGTGGGCTTCCACACATTTCAAATGAGCAACGCCAGGTCTTTGAAGTTTTTTGCATTCCTGTAGTAACTGTTTTGTTTGTCCTTTATTTTTAGTAGAGATGAGATGACAGAACTACACAGAAAAGGTCTTCATATTAATTAATATGAATACTGCTAGTTTAACAGGAGATAACAGTTTTGGACAAAATGGTGACACGCAGGTAATATTTTAAAATATTTATGTCTAGCAGTTTGGCAGCCTAGGCAACTAAGAAGGAAAAGGTATGTTTTGAAAACCAGATGGCACAAAGATGTGTTTTAAAAGGACACTGCACCACGGCGGGAACTGGATGACACCCGGGTCCGTACCCGAGTCCTCACAGATAGGCAAATACCAGATCTTTTCTTTGATATGAGCCCTTGTAGATGCAAATGAGCTCTAGAAAGTATGACAGTTTTTGTAGAATGGGAATCTCCAAAGGAAATTTGGTGTGGGAATGTAATGAGGGGAAGGAATAAATATGATTCTGAAAGAAAATAAAAGAGCATGTATATAGGGGGTGGGGAGGTGTGGGTGGGTAGGGATATGGGTAAAAATGAGAATTAACTTGTGTCATATATTGGTACAAATTCCCTGTTGTTATGTGTGATTGTGAGATGTATATAAATTGTACCAATAAAGAATTAAAATATAAAAAGGACACTGCAATGCCATGTAGGATGCTCACATCAGCTACAAAAATGTTAAGAATTAAGAAAATCTATTTGAGAAATTTTGTGTTTGGAGGTAAAAATGTCAACACGTGACCTAGCAAATAATTCCTGTGGACCTTAGGACTCAAAAGTATCTGAAACTAGCACAGTAATACACCTCCAGGGTCATCATCATACATAGCATCACGTTGCACTGGTCACTCAGAAATAGGTTTAGGTAACATTTTAGCAGAGACGATTACATATAAAAACAGTGCAAACAGAAGCGTGGCAGCATGCCTCTTGAATTTTGTGCAAAAACCTTATTCTTGAGGATCTGTCCCCTTTTATGCAAAGCTCTCACTGTGCCGTAGTTTTAAAACAGTCTGACTGGAACAGCTGCTATTTACATTTACACTGACAGCCAGATCCTTCCTTCCCTTAGTTCTGTTTACAGCTTTCTGTTGCTTGCGATGTAACATTGTTACAGGATGTATAGCAATGCGACATCAAAAGAAGTGGCAAGTGAAGACACTCTGATATGTAGTTAAAATGTGTGTATCATGCCAAAATGGCTTTTTGTATGAGGACCCAACTATGAAGGAACACATCCATGATTTAAATTGTGCATGATATTCTGAAACAATGAAAAATCAAAATTTAAAATCTTCATAGCAGACCCCTTAAAGTGTAGTTTTGAGAAAAACACAAATTCTAAGGGTCAGAAAAGTATATGATATGCAAATATTGTATATTTTCTCTAATATGAGAAACTGAAGTTTTAAATGTGTTCTAGAATGCATGATTGATATTGTGAAGCAGTAAATATTCAAAGGATAATGGGGCTTCAGGGTAAATAATGAAGAAAAAATTGATGTAAAAAAAGGAAACAATGCTTGTGTATATAAGGGTGCGAGAGAGGTAGGGTGGGAAGGGGAGGGAGAAAAATGAGAATTAAATCGTGTTATATACTGATACAAATTCTCAATGTGAAGTGTAATTGTGATGGGTATATGTAATGTACCAATAAAATGTACCAATAAAAAAAGAAAAGTATATGAATGAATCACAAGGAGATGTGACTGATTTTCAAAAGTGGAGCTACACGTTTCTCTCCATTTTGGGGTGGGGTGACGTGACCATGAGAAGAAGGACAGGCACAGTCCCCTGTGGGAGAAAGACCATCCCAGGAAGGAGGTTTCGCCCACATTCTCCAAAGTGGCTGTTGGCGCCTCATTCCTGTAAGAGACGAGCCTTGTTCTTTTTTTAGAGCAGACTTAGTTTAGGCTTCCCCTTTTTTCAAAGTACTTTGCCACTTGACCATCCACTCCCCTTTTTAAAAAAAAAAAACAATGAAATTGACATTCACAAATATATCAATTTTATTTCCTGCCATTTCCAGAATTATATATTTTGGAAGAAAGATTCATGGGTGTAAACTTAGTATTGCAATATACAGTGTTGTTATACAAAAACACCTGGACATAATGTCATACTAATGTCAGGGATAGTAGTGTAACACCAATTACTAAGCATCTTGAGTGTCATGATCACAATTTGCGATCACACTGGAGATTTTATTTGGACCCTGTCTCAGAATAAAATTTTTTAAAAAGAGCTAAGAATATAGCTCACTACTCTCTGGGTTTACTCCCCAGTACCATTAGAAAACCTCTTCAAATGTTGTTAAATAGTCTCATAATGTCAAAAAGTGTAGAATTATAGTAAACCCCAAGACTGCAGGACAAGGCTGCTATGGTCACTTACAACTTTTCTAAATGATCATGAAAGAACTTCACACTGTAACACTGTACTTCATATGATTTTAGCTTACATAGTGTCTTAAAATCTAGTCACTTACCTAACTTAATGAACATTTTGTTCAAACACCAATAATGTATTGGATTATCTCAAGGCAATAGTTTTGTTCTCCCTCTCAATACCCTGCAATTAGTACAGCACCTGACTCACAATACATATTCAGTAATATTTGTTGTACAGGCACAGCATCCAAGGAATATAGTGCAAAACCAGGGAAAAAGAGATGTGCTGCAAAGTGTGTACTGAGAGGGCCGGAGGGTTAGCTCAATGGTTCCGGCGCCTGCCTCGCAAGCGCAAGGTCCTGAGTTCGATCCCCGGTAACCACATATAATGCTGGCGTGGAGACATGCACACCAACAATCAACACCGCATACCACAATGCCGGACATGGTGGCTCACGCCTGTAATCCCAGCACTCGGGAGGCAGAGACAGGAGGATTGCTGAGTTTGCGGCGGCTTGCCTGGGCACCATAGTGAGCTCAGGGCCAGCCTGAACTACAAAGCGAGACCCTGTCTCAAAAGCAAAAAAAAAAAAAAAAAAAGTGTGTACTGAGAACCTATGAAAACAAGAAGGTATCACTGGGTCAGTGGCCATTTAATTCAACAGACTGCCCTGGAAGGCAAGGTTTCTTAGCCTTTGTAATGCCTACAACCTGAGAGTGTGTTTAATAAATAATAGCCTGGGCTCCAATCTAGACAATTAACCCCTGGGGCTAAGACATGCCCTAGAAGTAGTTCTCTCAACCTATACTGAAAGCAGTAGTCCTAAGGTGGAAAGAAAGCATTGTGTAGGCATAGGCTGTGCCTTCATCAATATAGAAAGGCTCTGTGACTTAGACAAGGGAAAAGTGGTCACTATCAGGTCAGTAATAAACTCGAGAGCCTTGGTCTAGCTGGACTGTTGCTTGATGAGTTCTGCATATTTAGTTGATGTACTACAAATTCTCAACAAAATATAAATGTGACATTAGGAGTAGAAATAGCATGCTTAGGGACACAGAGACACTGGGAAACTGTAAAGTCTACTCGTGTAAAGAGGATTTAATCTAAAATGAAGGTTGCTTTTCAAATTAGTAGGGAAATGGTGAATTATCAATAGAAGATGTTGGGACAATTGGGTGACCATCTGAAAAAAGATAAACAAAGTCAATCTCTATTATGCATCCAAAAGCAAATGAATTCCAGATGGATGATAAATTTAAACATAAAAAACTACAAAGTAATTAAATGATAACATAGTATAATTCTTATATAATCTTGAAATAAAGTAGTTTTATTATAACAGTAAAAGCACCAGGATAAAGTATATGAAAATTATAATATGAGCATAAAATTCTGCAAAATAAAAACATAAGCAAAGACCCATAAAACATATCAAAAACCCATAAAAGCAAATAAAAATTAAGCCAGAAGTGAGAAGATTTGTATCTTATATTAAATATAAACATCTAGTTTTCCTAATGTATGATTTTCTATAAATCAGTGAGAAAAATACCAAAAATGGCCACAGAAACACAAAGTCAATGCATAGACAGAAAAGCTCACAAGCACCTCAGAACATGTTTAATTTCCTTCATGACAAAATAATTATTTTCTTTTTCAACTCATCAAATTACTAAAAATAAAACAAGAATGATAGCACCTTATTTAGGCTAGAATATAGGGAAATACTAACACGTTAATTCTTCCAACTCCCACTGCTGCTAAGATTTAAATTTAGAATTATTATCTATTAACAGTTTACCAAAATCACAGATACAAAACTTTAACCCTAAAAATCATTCCCTAACCTTACTGAATGAAGAGAGGTACTTGTATGGCTGTGTAAGGATGAAAGTATGAGGTTACTCAACATAGTCCTGTCTGTAACAGTCAAATCATGGAAACACTTCAACAGTCCAGTGAAAGACTCATTACATGTGAGTAACTCACAATGACTCAGTGTTATTCTGTATTTAAAAGAATGAATAACATATGACCCCTAGAAAAAGAATGAATATTGTTTTAAAACTGAAGTGCAAAAGCATGGTATAGAATGCTATAACTTTTTTTTTTTGAAACAGAGTCTCACTTTATGGTTTAGGCTGGCCCTGAGCTCATTATGTAGCCCAGACAAGCCTCAGACTCAGCAACCCTCCTCTCTGCCTCCTGAGTGCTGGGATTACTGGCATGAGCCAGCAAGCCTGGCACTGTGGTATGTGGTACTGATTTCTGATGGGCATGAGTCGCCATGCCCAGTATTGTATGTGGTTACCGGGGATCGAACCAGGGACCTTGTGCTTGTTAGGCAGGTGCTGGAAGCACTGAGCTAAATCTCCAGGCTTATAACTTCTTTTTAAAAAAGAAGTGAAATGCAAAAAGTTCACAAAGACATACTTCCTTTGCAGGAAACAGAGGAACCAATAATATTTATTTGCTTGTAGGGAAGACGTTGAACAACCAAGGATAAAGAGAAAAGGAAGTAACTTTTATATTACTATAATTTTTAAATTTTATGCTATTTTATGTATTGTTACATAAACTTATATTAACAGTAAAATTATTGTCTGAAAGTTCTTAAAAAATTGACCTTCAACTCAAATATTTTTATAAATTAAATGATAAATTTCAGGATCAGTTGTTATACAAAAGAAGGTAGACATCAATAAAGATAATTAGTCCACAGTTTGATTCAAGTATCTATGAACTTCAGTAAATGTAAGAAATAGGGAAAGGCAGAAATATTTGAAAAGCATATTAGTTGAGTCACAAACTTTGAAATGGAGACTCAGAGAACAAGGAAAATAAAATCAAAAGGAAAGTCATGACCAGATGAATGCTTCTTAGCGAGTGTCACTATCTGTATGCACCGTGATGATTTGGACCACAGAGGGCAGAGATGAGACCAGCAGACAAGTGGTGTCAGCAAGACTAGGAGCCCAGGCTAAGGACACCATAGATGCACAGTCTCAAAGGCAGTTGTGCAGAGTAATGCTTCCTCTGCCTCTGTATGCAAAGAGCTTTCTTCCATAAAGTTGAATGAAATCATAAAATATAGGTCAGGACAATAGTATTAGTAAGTAAAGAAATAAATAGGAAGATATTCTCTTCCAAAATGCTATTTTCCCAGAATAATTTATAATACAATCAAAGATTAATTGAGACCAATTACTGAATCTTGAAAACATAAATCCTCAGTTGTTAGGTACCAATGCAGTTGTTAGGTATTGGGCAATAACCAAAGCAAAATCTCATGAAAATAAACTATTCTGTGTCTACAATAAGAAATTTACAGGAAAAGACAATATTTGTGGTCTGTAAAAAGTCAATTTTAAAGAAGCATTAAAATAAGTAGATATCATAGATTCTGTTACAGTTAAATGTATTAAGCCCAATTTTACTGGCAGATCAGAAATGCAAAATTGTGCCCAAAAAGATGTTATCAATTCCAGAGTGACTGTATATAAAAAGACATAGTATAATCTTCTACTTATTGATCTTCCAGGAGGTTGACTGACTAAAGGAAGTACCAAGTAGAGATATTACAGCAAAAGTGAACATGTTACACTTTAATGCAACTTTTAAAGAAAATCTGTATCCTAACAGTGGGAATAATGCAGATATATGATATTTGGACAAGGCCAGGAAAAGAGAACAGACAGTATCTCACATACATGGAAGAAAGGTTTCAGTGTTTTATCCATAGAAGTCTCATCAGTGGCCAATACTTCTTAAACAAAGACCCCAGACTCTTAACTTCAACATACTTGGTCAGTGTTTCCTACCTCTAAACAAGCATTCATTGTTAAATTGGTTACTTTTTGTGGGTTTACTGGAAATGTACTCATATAAGTATGAGACTAGAGACAAAGGTGACATATCATCAAGTATATTCTTCATATTCCGTTATGTTTCAGTAGGTTGCTGCAAAGGAAGAGTAGTGTATTCTTGACATATAATACTGTATGTACTCATATTTAAAGCACAAGGAACACTATTGATAAATATTATAGAAAAATGTGAGAGATCCTAGCATTTCATGTCACTCTAACTTTAAGAGGCGAAGTGACAGAAGGAGGCTTATCAGAATTTTAAAACCTCATTTAAACAGATGCAAAAAAGTGGAGAGATGTGCCTAGGATTCCTAGGGGTGGAGGAGATCTAGTTCAAGGTGAAAAACAAGCTATACACTTGGTTCTTCTTTCTGTCTGTTCACTTTAAATTCTGAAGTAACTAAACAATACAGTGCGCACATGCACACACACTCACACACACACACACACACACAGAGCACACTGTAGGATTACAAATCAAAAGTTACAGAGTCTTCTTGTGGAACCTGATTGTTTTGTCTTCTGCAAAACAGTTCATGTCTCCAAGTTTTAGCTTCCTGTCTGTGATTACTGGCTACTAAAAACTGTTCAGGGCTGCCTATGCTGGTCACCATAGCAAGTGCTTTGTAAGCAGTCTGATTTAATTTTCACAAAAAAATGAGGCACTATTATTAGGACAGCTTTGTAGATAAGGACAGTGGTGCTCAGAGAGAGGTTATGCATCCTTTCCTTCACAAGCAGCAGCTGCGAGGTCTAACAAGTCATTTGGACTACAAAACTCTCTCTTTTGCTGTCTCCCTCCATCTCACCATCCGCCCCACCCTCTCTCTGTCTCTCTCTGTCTCTGTGTCTCTCTCTATCTCTGTCTGTTTGTCTGTCTCTCTCTCTGCAGTGCTGAAGATTGAACCTAGGGCTTTGTGGAGCAAGCAATCTATTGCTCAGCTACAACCCCTAGCGTTAATCTGTATTTGGTGTCTCTATGGTGTCAACTATTTAATTGTGGTGAATACAGTTAATCCTGCAAAAGACATACAGGGCAGGTGTTGTAGTAGATGTGGGTATTAGAGCATCAAACATCTGTCCTTTCCTTATATACTAGAATTGTTGCTGGGAAGACTCTGCCCAGCCAGACACCACATTTACTAACACACCCCAAGCCTAGCTGTGCATGTCAGTAAACACAAGCAATGATCACTCATTGAACACAGACAGCAGTAAGGGGGTCACTCCTTCCCAGGTGGGTAGGGGGACAGATACTTTCAGCTTCGTGTCTTTCTCTCTGTGAGCTAAATGACTAGGGCTGGTGGGATCTAGAGAAGGGCATAGATATGAGTAGAGAACTCTCGTGCTCAGCCCGGAAAGGGAGATTCCTTGTGAAAATATCTTCTTCAGAGTAGAAAGAGGGAAAAAACAAGGTTCTGTTATGTTAAACTACAGAAAATATGAGGATTAATTGTTATAACAACTACCATTACCCTAGTTATTTTGGATATTATGATCTTTATTTATCAATTAGAAAATGTGAAGCTCAGTCAGGTTAAGTAGTCTGTCCAGAGTCTGACATCATTTTAGAAGTGATATTTTTCTTGGTTGATGGTGGAGTGATTACTTCCCCAATGGTAGTAGATTTTCCATGGGGAGATGTAAAAGAAAGAGTAACAGCAATAAAATATTTAAATTTAAAAAGGCTGAATGGACATCATATGAAATATTTGGAAATGATACATTTTTACCAATGTATACTTATACTCTCATTGCCCCATATTACTTTAAAAATGCACAAGTAAAGCATCTGTCCTCCTATCACAACAAATTGCAACCCCAGGTATTTATATCAAAGGCTTAAATAAATAGTGTTTTCAGAGTCCTTGACGTTGCCTGACAGTGTTACCTGAGGTTTTTCCAGAGTAGCAACACTGTTCCAACAAAGTATTCCATTCTGGAAAATGGGGTGTCTAAGCAACACTCTCCTATGATGGTAGCCAAAGGGAACCAGAGGTGAGATAAGACCAGTGGGTAGCAATGACAACTATATCTTTGACTCCTTGTGTTTGTTTAAACAACCTCTACCTCTGTGATATTGTTCTGGAGTAAAACGTAGTGCAAGAAAAAATTCAGAAGTTGCCAATTCATAAATATATAGTAAGAGTGCTAGAACTAGAGCAATTATATTGGTCAAGTTACTTGAATGCTGGCTAGAGATAAACTATTTATACCCTAGAAGGTCTGGAATTATCCCAATGTCTCCTCAGGAAGATTGGTGTACTGGAGTAAACAGTAGGCTACCATACACTGTATCTCAGAAACAGACCTCTCGCTGACTGGGTAACTATGGACAAAGAAGTAATCACAGCTGTGACTACCAATGATAAGCCAGGAAAACAGGCTCATAGTAAAGCCAAGTTTAAGAAGTTACCATTTTAAGAAGTTATATATTTAAGCCTCTTTAAAATGAAGAAGACATATGTGTCTTCATAAGTGGAATAAGTTCTGGGATTATATTGTAGGATTCTGCATTTGAAACTTTCTATTTTATTCCAGGTTAAATATACCCATATTATGCAGGCTCAGAAAATTCTTATTCGAAATAGCTGCTTAAGATATTTATTTATTTATTTATTTATTTATTTGGAAAACTGGGGATCAAACTGAGGACCTTGAGCTTGTGAGACAGGTGTGGTGCCACTGAACTAAATCCCTGGCCCTTAACAGTTTAGAAGGAAAAACAGCTTATCAAACTCTTACTCATCATTTTATTAGTCACTATGAACAAGGATACTTTGTACCAGGATAGCATGAATTATTAAGACATATTTCATACTAAATACATATGAAATGGCCCTGCCATATAAATTCCTAAAATGAAGCCTAAAAATAATGACTCTAGATTTTTTAAAAAATAATTAAAAACAAAATAATTGAAAATCCAAGGCAAGAATGGAAAGTACAATAATTCTTGATGAGATCTGATTTGGATAAGTGGAGGTGTGTCTGAAAAAAATATGTTAATTTTCCAACTTAAATCACTGTCATAAAGTGCCTTATTTTTCATTGAACTGGATCTCAAAAAAGAGTATATCGAGAGCCTGTTAGGGCCACAAAGTTACAGATGTTAGATTTATAAGATTTATTTTGAAATCTTTCTGTGAATAAAGTCAACTCTTTTTTTTTTTTTTTTTTTTTGGAGGCCGGGTCTTGCTTTGTAGTTCAGGCTTGCCCTGAACTCACTATGTAGCCCAGGTAAGCCCGAATTCAGCAATCCTTCTGACTCTGCGTTCTGAGTTCTCAAATTACAAGTGTGAGCCACCCCCCCCATTGTGATATGTGGTACCAGGGATTGAACTCAGGACCTTTTGCATGCTGGAACCACTTAGCTAAATCCCTGGCTCCAGCTCTGTATTTGCTTTCTTCTGCTCATGCACAACACCCAAATGTGGAGGGATAATTAAACCTTATTAATATATTCAGCCATCAGAATTTTTTGAGAAGCTTCTAGTATTATTGTGGTTAAGCTACTCCATGAGAGTTTCAAGCAGGCTGTCTTCAGAGATATTTCAGAGGATATAGTCACTTCCTATTAATATTTAAAATATGCAAATGAGTTAATGAAATTCAGGAGCTAAATGGGAGATGTCAATAAAATATTTTAAAAATTAGTATTGTACTTTCTCACAAGGCTACAGGTTTCTGTAAAAACTAATAGATCATTTTGGTTGATCAGAAATCTAGTTTCAGAATCTCTAAGGAAAAATATCTAACATATTACTAGCTCTTGCAAAAGTACTTAGTGAAGGATAAAAAGTACTACCTACAGGTAAAATTCAATTCAAGCATCTATTTACCAAATGGTAAATATTGTAGTCAGGATAGCAGAAAATAGCATAAACTAAACAAACTTCAGATTCATGTTGATCCAAAAAAAAAAAATCAATGTCCCAAAAAGGCAGAAAAGTACTGCTTGTGTACCTCAGGATACTGAGAGATGAAAGTTGGTCACTGTCTCCCTGTAATTAGACTTCATAGGCCATGGGCACTGTGCAGAGTATGGCACCACTGGCTGGAAATGGCTATCAGCTCTCACCACCACCCAACAGAAATGTAAGAAGTGAGATATACCAGAGTGTTTGCTTTCCTTGCCCACCATTATAATGAAGCCTGTATCTGTTTATCCAGGATAGACTTGCTTGCCAAATACAGAGTATTGTTTCCTAAAATAACTTCAAAAAGAAAAACAACTACAGTTCATAAATTCTGACTTCACAGTGAGCTGTGAAATACACTTAGAGAATTTACAATGGACATTTAAAAAGAGCACAAAGATATGGAAAAGAATATTAAAGAATGTTGCACATACTAATGTAATTTGGAGGAAGGGGATTAAATTCAGGGAGCTCTAATCTAACCCCTAGCCTTTTTTTTCATTTTTTACATTGAGACAGAATCTTACTAAGTTGTTCAGGCTGTCCTCCAGTTTGTGATCTTTCTGTAGTGGCGGAGGTTACAAGTATGTGTGACTATCCCCAGGTCTAATGTTACTTTTAAATTAGTGTTTATGTGAGATGTTGTTCGTGAGTTATATGTGGGAATTTGAGGATTGCAAAATATCCGTTGGTCTCTGACTCCCTTAACAAAAATTCTGCCAAGTGCTTGGAATTCAAATCTGGTTTCATGAGCTAATGTTTCTTTCTGTGCGAGTAGAAACAAGAAGGTAAACTATGTGAGTCACTTAAACGGCTGGGGAAAGGCCCCCCAGAGTGTCTTGTCCATTTCACATGTTTGATCTATGTTCTTCGTGTTGGCACAAATCAGTGAGTGCCACATAGGATACATTAGAGCACTTGAGTATCATGAGAGTCAGGGAGAATCATACTGGCCAGTACTTCCACAGCTAGGAAAAGGAAAGATTTTTCTTGGGTTTCTTTCATTTTCAGATCTACTGTAAATTTCATTAGACTTCATAGTCTCACCACAGTAGTAGAGAGGATCCCAAGGATCATCAGTGTTGCAGAAATAACACTACACATTAGCATCACCTGGGGAGTTTGAAAATTATGTAGATGCCTGGGCCATAATGACAGCTTGAATTTCTATTGGTTTGGGTGTAAGGTCTGAGCCTTTCTAATACACCTTCTCATTCATCTCTGTCAGTATGTTTGAGAACCATTCAAGTCCTGTGTCAAATGGGTCTTGAACCCCCTCTTTTATAAACATTTATAATTTTAACATTTTTATTTGAAAAATGCAAGAATCTTTCCCAAGTCAACCACTTGGTCTTTTAATTTTTATTCTAGTTTTTTGAGTGATAATTCAAATCCCTCTTATACAAATCAGCCCTCAGCATCAGCAAACAGCCACAGGACATGGAATCCTTAGAAGATCATGTAGGTTGAGAATTGCTCATTTATAATGCTTGGGACACAAGTATATTATATATTTTATTTCATCATATTTTGGAATATTTGCATAGACTCTAACAGTTCAGCATCCTTAATCAGAAAATCTAAAATCTCAGATGATTTAAGTTCCCAAATTTTTTGAGGGTCACGTTGGAGTGCCAACAGTTTTAGATTTTTAATTTTTGGGTCAAGACTGCTGAGTCTATAAGACTTATTGAATGTTTGTTGCCACTAATATTATCATTGTTCCTGTTATTAACTGTTAGGGGCACAGCAAAGAAAACAGCGAACAGCAAAATAGCCAAAATAATTTGAAGAGACTAATGTGAAAAATACACTATTCTTTAATGTTATATATTAAATGCTATGTATTCACAACATGGAAACAGGACAAGATGTTTGCTTTTGTGTTTCACCCACTTGTCACACCCCATAGTGCCATACGGATAAGTAGCTGATTCAAGAAAAGGGTCATAGGTGTGTTCAGGTGAGGCCTCTGTCACTCATGTTTGGAACAATAGCATTATGGATCATGGAAGAACTTCCCCTACAAAAGTCTCTTACAAAGTTGAAAAACAAGTATCCAATAATACTTTTTTTTTGAGACAGGGTCTCGCTTTGTAGTTCAGGCTGGCCCTGAGCTCACTATGTAGCCCAGGCAAGCCTCAAACTCAGAAATCCTCCTGCCTCTGCCTTCCGAGTGCTGGGATTACAGGCATGAGCCACCATGCCTGGTACTGTGGTATGTGGTATTGATTGCTGGTGGGCGTGAGTCACCATGCCCAGCATTCTACGTGGTCACTGGGATCGAACTCAGGACCTTGAGCTTGCAAGGCAGGCGCCAGAACCACTGAGCTAAATCTCCGGCCCAATAATACTTCTTCTTAAAGAAGAGTATATGACAGCATGTAAATTTTAGTCCTAACAGAAGAAACAAAGCAGAAAATGTAACTTCTGGGGATATATTTGCACCCCTCTTTCTATTTTACTGGCTAACTTTAACCTTCCCTCACTCAGCTTATCCCCTACAAAGTCATGGAACTTCATTCTGCCTTAAAGATGTCTACAAGGATTAAAACAGTGTCCTTTCAGTTTCAGGACCTGGCTAGACTTCTATGAACTTTCCATAAAGAACTTATCTTGTGGAGCATGTTGCACTGAATCTCAATGAGTTAAGTCAGATTTGTCTATTAAATAAGCTCTGAAAGAATAATAAAAATGATGATGCATTGCCAGATTTTTGTTGCTATTATGTAAAGAATACTGCAAAAGAACATATGTCTTCTGTTACCTTCTTTTCTATTACTGCCAGATTAGTAATTAATTGATATTCTATGAATTATCTGAATTCTATATTGAGTTGTTTACTCATTACTGCAAGGTTAATTAGCAAATTTATCTATAATTGTTAAAGCATGAATAGAAGCAACATCATTGTAATCTAACAAGCCTGTGTATTAATTACCACTAGCTACTGCAGCTTTGGGAGCTGAAAGGTCATACCTTCGACCAAGGAAGTGAGGAGGGTGACATTGGCTGCTTTCCGTCGTCCGGCTGGCAAGTTTAAGCCAAGCCTATCCAGTTTCTCTCTCAGGCAGCGGCCCCCATTCTTTGATTTTGCTCTGTCCAGAAACAAAAACTAGGTTTAAAAGTTTACATTCTGAACCAAACAGTGAGACTTCACCATAGAGGGAATTCACATGGCAGGAAAGACATACACACGCAGGGTGGAGGGTGTTGTGCCAGCACAGTTCCAGGCACAGGGCCATAAAGCCTCTTACCTTCTCAGGATGCCTCCCAGGAGTGAAGCGTTGAGGCACTCAGGGGGTGAGAGGCGCCTCTTTACCTCAGCAATGGTCACCTTGTATTTGGAAGTAGAACTGAGGAGAGACAAACGGCCAGGAACAGAGCAAAACAAGTCGGTGGGGTTGACCACGCAAGTGCCACCTGGGGAAGAAAATGGACAGGACGTGTTAGTGAAAGTGAGAGAAGGTAAGTGCAAGAGGGAAAGTTAATATTGAAAGTGCCTTGATCCTGGAGGAATCATGAGGCCCACTTAACTTACCACCCCTCAGCAGCTCAGAACTTTGCCCTGAAGACTTCCCTCGAAATTCTAATGAAGTTTTTGGTTCTCCAGCATCACAAAACAAATCGTTGCTGAGTACAATTATAATTTCAGAGAAAATCAACACTTTTTGAATGTGAGCTGGGTCTTCAGTAAAAATTCTAACACCATCCAGAAAGACTGCAATTAATTAGAAACTTGAACTGCAATAACTAAACCCATAAAATGTAGGTGTTATTTATATATAATTGTTTGTGAATGTATACGTACACACAATGAACAAAAGTTCTTCAGAAGAGCTTTGTCTTTTCCCAATATTTGAGAATTATCATCTCCTGCCCTTCATCCATCCACCAAGCAAAGGCACCACATTTGTTCTTTCCTCTTGCACTGTCACTTCCCATTGTCAGAAATTTGCAACCTATACAGGTGATGACAGGGCAATTCCCTGTACCATATGCCAATGTCCAGTGGCAGCACACACAGCCAAACTAGCACACAACCATAGTAACATTTATTCAGTGCTAGTTGCCAATAATATTATTGTGGTTACTGTCATTATTATCATTAGTATGCAAAGCAAAGAATTAATAGCAAAATCACCAAAGCAATTTTGGCATGCTGGATTCCCTGGGAGAGAAGTTTTCAGTCTCCAAAGTTCAAGTTCCTTCAACTTCACCTTTGTTTAGAAATAATGCAGCACTTTCCTTATTCACAAGCAGCTACCAGACAAAAGTGACCTTGAGGATCCAAAGGATGAAGGAACTTTCCTGCTGCCCAGCTCCTGATTCACTGCAAAAGTCCTGAGTCAACGTCCACCCTGCTAGGCTAGTGGTCTTGTGATTTGGGCCTACAACCTTTGTCTGCACACACTCAGTCACCTGAGGGAAGAGTGTTTCAAAGCTCAGTGGTCAATTCAAATTCAAAGTTGCCTTTTCTAAGCACAGTACTTGCTTTCTTCAGTTAGAAGGAACCTTATGACTCACCTTTAAAAACAAAAGACTCATCTTTAGAAAAAGATTGAGCTCTGTGAGGTAAAAGACTGCGGTGGGGGTGGGGGCAGAGCAAGGTAGGTGGATGAAGCAAAATGGACAGGAAAATATTGGTGGATATCTTTTTGGATTTCAAATGTGATCGTCATCAGGCAACACTGGGATCCTAGGAAGGAGCCTGTTAGAAATGTGGAATCTCAGACCCATCCTCAGACTTTCTGAGCTAAATATGCATTGTAGTAAGAATCTCAGAGGTTACATATGCTCCTTTCAACAGAGCCAGGCCGGGACCTGCCTCCCAAAAGCTCTCAGCATTTTTACTAAGCAGTACAGATTCAGGGCTGCCTCACTGTGTGGCAGTCAGATTCAGGCATGTGCCTTATTTTAAGAAACTAAAAGGACGTTTAAAATGGCAAAAGGATCACTGACTTGGGAAGAGAGAATATGCTCACCCTGAGAAACTTTTAGTACAGTCCCTTAACTATAATGTTTGGAATTCCTTTTGGGAGCTTTGGGTTTATCCTTGTTTCCCCCACTCTGAGTGCTAGAGACTGAGATGTGTTTCTTAACCATTCTAGAGTTTTTAATATCCTCAGTGTATTCCCAAGCAAGAAGACGGATGGTCAGAATACCAGGGCAGGCATTTGGGGATGGAAATCAGGTCCTGTCTACGTGGCCAGATTCCTCATATCAGTTTCTGTCTTCAGTGTGAAGACAGAAAAAGGTCATAACTGCCAAACTAAATTTTTTTCTTCAAGTGAGTCTTATAGTTAATGCTACAGAAAACTGTATAAATTGTCTTCCTCAGGAGCTAGAAAGACAAATTTATCTGTACATCTCCACTTTGCATTCCCAGAACATGTTCCCTTGCTTTGAATACACTACCCTATCATTCTTGCGGCTTTCTGAAGCAGTCCTTGGGAGCCTTATTTCCTGGATGTTTTTTGGTTGTAACATTGTGGCTGCTTCTACACCCTGAACTGTTTTGAGACAATTACCTTTCATGGCCTTTTGAGCCTGAAGAAGAGCCAGAAGTTGCCAGGTTCAGTGGATAAAATGGAGGAGGACACACTGTAATGTTTTTTATGAATTTGCCTTTACATCCGATGGCACTGGTAGTAGCATTCACCATATTTCTTATCACATCTTATAAAGACAGTCTTGAAAAGGATTCCCAGAACTGCTTCAGAATGTGACAAGAATGGTGAGGGAAGTGTTTTTGAAGGAATGGATAATATTTTGAGGGAGATTATGGACAAGAGGTCTCTGTAGCATATTTTAAAATTTAAACATTCACTGTACACTGTGTACACATATTTTTCCTACAAAATTTTGGTCCTTTCCTAATTTTACAAACCTTTAGTAGGCCAGAAACCCAATAGAGAGAGATACAGATGGTTATGGGTTTTGCAAAAAAGAGTTAAATCACTTTCTCCCCTATGAGAAAACGACTTCCCTTTGGCAAAGTGAACTCCATGTACTAAAAGCCAACTGTTTCCAGGGAAACTGTTGAAAATGATTCTAGCCATGTGCTAACTACCTGGGCCTTACATTCAGGCTGGGTCTCTGGCTTACCCTCAAATAGGCATGTATTAGGTAAGCTATGCAGGCTGCATATTAAGAGTATGCCTAATGCACACACAAATTGCCTGAAGGATTTATTTTGTACTCAGTATTAGCCATCAACTCTAGAGTCTTTTATTTTTTTTTTTATGTCACAGTATCTTTAAAGGGAATTTCTGTTGCTTTGATACTTGGCATTGCTGCAGCCTTGGGGAACTCTCTTATTCTGGCTAAAGATTTGGCGACTTGTAGAGTTTACAGCAACTTGGGGAGCATGGCATCTTTCCCTTCAGTGGTTTACTTTTTAGGGAGGAAGGGGAAGGTGATTGGTCAACATAACCAGACTTTTGCACTTGGAATGAAGGTGTTGAGGGGGTGGAACTTCTCTAAGGGGACCCAGACTACACAGGGCAGTGATGTGATGGTGAGGGAGAAAGGTCATGGGAGTACACCTCACTGAGCTAAGTCCATGGCTGGAGCTCCTTTGGGCGCATGTCTCACTGGCTGTGCATGTCTGGTTGAGACTGGGCACCCTCCTTCAGTAAATCTCTCATTTCAGAGTCACCATGCTCATGCTTATAATGCACAGACACAATATTTCCACAGAGGTCACTATTCTGAAATTTGGAGACAAGACTTCCTATTTCCAGAGATGCTGCATACGCTAAAGTGTATCCATGGTAACAGTATAAGAAATCAAGGAGTACCTGGTGATGATCACTTGTGTAGGATGTTGCCTTTGTACAAGGGATAACTTCGCCACAGTAACAAGTTAACCTTACTGTGTGGAAGGCAAAACATTCTCCTGCGGTCACACTGGCTTAGATCTTGCATAACCTGAAAGGTGGGGCTACATTCTTTTTAGTGTGGCTACATTCTTTTTGGTGTATGTATCCTTTGGTGTGACCACATTCTTTATGGTGTGTATGACTTTGTGTCTTCAGGGACAGTGTGTTTGGGGTGCAGCGTGGGGTCATGAAAAAAAATACTGAGCTACAAGAAGGGACTAGACTAACTAGTGACTTGGCCCCACGACCTTGGAGAGTAATTTCCCCGGGTTTTCATCTGTCTGAAAAGTGAGTGTGTTCATCTCTTCAATGGGTGAGGAGCAAGGATGGAAATGGTTGCATATGCTCAGCAGCCTAAAGGCCACTCAGCAACCACCACTGCGTCAAGGATGTACCATCTCCAGGTCTCCACGTAATTAGAGAGAAGACCCTACCGCTGTTTGCTGCTCCCGAATGGTGACGGCTGTGGCTAGCCTGCTTTTCCTCCAAGGAGCTGTGGATCCCAGGCGCCTCTAAAGCTGCTGCTGAGCCCCACACTGGGTCAGCGCTGGTGACTTCACCCCCTCCCCCATCCGAGGACGCTCTCCGCGGAGCAGAGCGGCGCCCAGCGCTCTCCAGGTGCGATCGATACTTCCCTGCGGGCTGGGGCGGGCGCCCGGCCCCTGCGCACAGCTTCTCCTGAGCCGCAGCACCGCCCGCTCAGCGCTGCGTCGCTGTTGACATAATTAGACCAAATCTTGGGAGCAAAATAAATGTTCTGTTCGCCTTACAGCCAAACAGATGTTTACAATTCAAATGAAAGAAATACAAACGGTAGAGATTTTTTCCCTCTCCTTCTTCATCTCCAGTGATCGCTCGTTTTTTTTTTTCTGACACATTAAAAATGTGTAAGCTATTACAAGAGTTTCCTGTCCCTGTTTGTTCTACAGCTCCAGTTCTGCGAGGTGTGCTCGTGAGCAGCCGGGCGGGCAGAAGCCTCTCTCTGCTTGCCCTGCAGCCTTTCTCCCACCCCGGGCATCAGACGCAACTGTACTCAAACAGCAAAAGGGTGGGGACCTAATTGCCGCCAAGCAGGCCTTTGATGTGCCAGCCTTGACTGCGTGGTTCGCAGGAGGAGCGCGCATCACAGGTATGACAGGATTAGGGATTACGGTGGCTGATGAGTTCCTCGCGGTGCAGAACACAAGGGACAGTGTGTGTATGTGCCTGTGTGTGTGTGTGTGTGCGTGCGTGTGTATTGGGAGAGGGTTAGCACCACTCCCCGTGCAGAGTGCTTCGATTGTGATTTTCAAAACAGTAAAGAAGTTATAGCGAAAGGAATGGGTTATGAGGCAACCTCACCTCTTCCCATTACCTTCACCGCCACCACCACCACCAACTGCCCGACGATCGCTCTTCCGGGCCCTTGGCACACGCGTCCCGGATTCCGAGGAGGGTCGCTGAGCTCCAGCTCGGCAGCCCCTCTGCAGCTGGGACGAGGAGGCAGGCGAGGCTCCCAGAGCTTCTCGGCTGTTTTCACCCACAGAGATGAGACTTGGGCGGACGCCCTCGCCCCTGGGGGTGATGAGAAAAGAACAGGCCAAGGCTCCCCACCCTCCTCAATCTCAGTCCTTCCGAAACTGGGGCAAAAACCAGAGATTCTCTCTTCAACCGGGATTCAAGGATTCAAGACTCAAGGTCCCGAGGAAACCGGAAGAAGAAAAGGAAGGTGCCAGGTCCCGCCCTGGGACGGAGCCAGAGGAGGTGAGGGCTGCATTAAAGGAAGGGTGGTCAGTTCTGGCCACCCTAGTATTGACAGGCTCGGCGAAGGACGCTAAAGCTGCGTTTCACGGAAGCATTTAAAAACTTAAATCGGACCTGACAGTGTCTGTCTTTCAGTGGCAGCGCCTCCGCCTTGGCGCACCAGTCACCTCGAAGCTATCTGACATACTCCGGCGCCTTTAGAACGTGCAGAGTTCACATCGTATTAATTCCCCAAAATGTTTTGATTCAAAGTAGTTTGTATTTTGTGTAGCCACGGGCGATCGGGAGAGCGCTCCTGCCAGCCAGTGGCCGGTCCTCTCCTCTGCCGCTGGCCCAGAGGCTACGGCGGCAT
This sequence comes from Thryonomys swinderianus, assembly GCA_004025085.1. Taxonomy (NCBI): domain Eukaryota; kingdom Metazoa; phylum Chordata; class Mammalia; order Rodentia; family Thryonomyidae; genus Thryonomys; species Thryonomys swinderianus. The sequence goes on along the minus strand of PVIC010023245.1, from coordinate 6,806 downwards.
TTAAGCTTCCGAAATTAGCCTGGGGCTGCAAGGCGGAATGATCACAAGGCGAAACAGGGCCCTTCCCCTCTTCACTTCATTCATCTCCCCCCCCCCCCCCCCTTTTTAGTTCGCCATCCCGATTGCACAAAAGAGACCGGGCCAAAATGTCATTTTCCACCTACAAGTGGAAAGCCTGGGAACTTCTCTTCTGGCTGTACCCCTCGGAAGGCCACAGTCCTTACCCAATGAGCCCCTACCCTGAGTTTCCAGTCTGGAACCTTTCACTATTAGCCCCCCTTTCTCCTCCTCCTCCTCCTCCTTGTCATCATCAACATTGCTCACTTATTATTAAATACTCAGAGCAAGAAATGAAAGGGACCTTCGTCTGACAAAGGGGAGGGGGCCATGGGGGGGGCCTCAGCAGCTTCACCGGGAAAGAAGAGTGGGTTTTTCCTTTCTTTCTCTTCTTTCTTTTTCTTTTTTTTTTAATGATTAAAAACATAGACGAGTCCTGTAAATAGAAGTCTCATTTCTTCAAGAGATGCCTTTTGAAACCCACTATCTGAATATTCAACGCAGGCAAAGCTCCACTCTGTACGTACAACATTAATATGATCTCTGCAGAATTTGCTACTCAGAAATATTAACATATCAAAGCCAACGCCCGAGGCGAAAGAAGCTATCGATACGAGAGCGCAGGGTAAAGTAAAGATTATTGGTTGTGATGGTTGGAGTGGCGGAGCTGCGGGCAAAATCGCGCACACCATTAACCGGGAGTGAGCGCGCAGGGAGCTAGGCCTCCGAGGCGGTGGCAAATATTTTATCTAGGTGGTAATTACCTCACCGCTGCCTCTTGTCCACTTTTTTTTTTTCTCCGACACTAGGTCCTCATTACAGACAAAAACAATATAATAACAACTTACCAAAGTGAGCCAGAGGAATGGCACTTTGGTACAATTGGCCAGATTTAAAAAGCACAGACACTCTCCGACCCCTCACCTTCTACAAACCCGCGAAGGGGACACAGACGTGTGGCTTTCTTTAAGAAGAACGTCGGGGGAGGTCTTGTCTTTGGAAATAGCGTATAGTTTTCCTGCCACTGTAAATTCTGAATGAAATGTAAATCTATCCAAGAACTTAGGGAGCGGGTAGATAACGTTTTTAAAAAAGTTGAGCTTTTTTGAAAAACTGCGTTTTGTGTGAAGGATCATCCATAAAAGAACGAACTGGGAGAGAAACAGGCATTCTTATTAGAACACACTGTACTGGTAAGAGGGGCGGAAGGGTGGCAGCATGCTTTAGTGAACATGTTCCTGGTTGTTGATGAGCAAAGGTCGCCTGAGCTGTTAATATGGAAACCCTGTGCACTACCATGAAAGTAGAGGGAGGGGAATTCCTAGACCTTTCCTCAAAAATAGGGTGGCTTGAGATAAGGGTTTGGGTGAACTTCGACAAAATGAACTTTCTTGTGAAGTCAATACTTCCTGTTCACTTGCGATTGGTCCTGCCTGAGCAGTGAGCTTTCAGAATACATGGACACATGTAGACAAACAGGCTCCTCTTCAGGGCCCACACAGACTAACTAGCCTTTTGCTAAAATTAATAGGAAAAAAAAAAAAACTCCATAGCCAGATTCTTACTTCAGAATGAAGGGATTAAAGTTTGCTTAAACAATACAGATAAAAGCCCACGTATCTTTCCTTTCTCTTTGGGGTTATGCTTTCCTGTAAGATCAGTAGTTGATTTTAAAATGCCAAATTGAGATGAGTTTTCAGTGAAATAGATACTAAATTCTACAAGAACAACAAACATGTCCTAATGATCACCATTTATATGACTGTGATAGGATGACAGCTTGCATTTTGTGAATTCCTAAAAGCTTTGCTATTTCTAGACACCACACAAGGGAGGAGGGCCTGTCACCTAAATCTCAAAATTCAACGGATTCCACTGCCTAAGTCGCATTCCCAGATCCCAGGCTCAGCCTCTAATAATTCTCACCTTCTCTCACCTCTCCTATAATGGGATGTAGTATCAAGCATTGGAGAAGGCTATCTTCAAGCAAATGCGTAACTGAATGCGAAAACCGTAGTAGCCAAGCCTGGCTCTCTGAGGAGCCGGCTCCGTTTCCTAATTAGTGGCGCTGTCCTTCAGCACCACGGATCTCCGAGCCCAGAGCACAAGGCCTCACCTTCAGTTTGACGCGCACTGACGGGACCCCAATCATGAGGCCTCACTGGAACTCCTTCGCATTACCTGTTTTTTGATTTGCCTAACCGTATGGGTAGTTCATTTTAATATTCACCAGTCTTAGACTTATTTTCTGTCATTTCGATATGACTGGATATTGACCTCACTGGCAAGCCTAACACTGCTAATTTACAAAATAAAAATGAAAATATCTGTGTGTAGCAATATCTATAGTTTTTGTTTTAAGAATTGAATGGCCACTTTAAATTTAATACAACATCTAAGTGTACGCTATAACAACACTCAAGTTCTAAAAGGGAAGCACCTTTTGTTTCTTTTCTTTCTGAACTTAAATATCCACATTGGACTGTGGAGTCTGCAATTTAAACAAAAAGATCCACTGTTTTCTACCAGCAAATTTCTGTCCTTACAGATACAAAAAACAAAAGCCAAATAATTAAAGAATCTTTGAAAGGAATGGAGAAAGACTGAAGGTCACTTACTCCCTACCACCGAAGTGACTCAGTTTTAGTGGCATGGTTACTAAATACAACTGTGGCCCTGGAGCAGGAATTAGTCTTGGTGAATAGGCCACCTCTTATTAATTCGTATGAAGTTGGGATAACAGCTGGTCCCTCTTGCCTTGTATGCTCCTCAGGTTTCTCAACATGCTAGGAAAATAAACTTCAGAGGCTCTGGGTACAGTTAAGTAGGGGAAGCCAACAAAATCTGCACTGCCTTGAGGCCCTGTGAAAGTCATAGTTCAAAACCTTTTGTCAAAATGGAACATCTGAGATGCAGCCCCCTTCAGAGCTTGAGCTGAAAGCAACAGCCCTCTCTTCTCCTCTCCCCCCTCCACCTTCAATTCCACGGGCAACTCTAGATTCAGATGTTTTCCTCAACAGATGGGAACAAGAAAGCTTTATCCGGTACAGTTAACACTACCTCCTCCTCCCACCCTCCCTTAAAGGAAGAAATGTTCTGGACTCTTACAGAAATGAGGCAGCTACAATATTGGTGTTTCATTAGCCTCTCCAAAGCCTCAATGATCAGGCCTTTCATAGAATCTCTCAAAGCCTCAAGCTAACAACATCACCTCAAACACCCAGGCTGTGGCTGACACATTAGAACTAAAAGAGACCAGAAATTTTGCTCCAGGATGTGGTATTGGTGATGGGCAGGGGTGTGAAAAGTGCTTTTTATCCTCAGTTTTTTTCCTCTCTAACTTTGTTTTTGGCCACTGTTTTGTGAGAGGCAGCAGATCTCTCCTAGCACAAGTGTTTTTGGCTCAGCCTGTGCTCAATCTTCAGAGGGCGAAAGGAAGATTTTAAAGGTAGGTATGCCTATGTCCATCCTCAGTTATTGAAGAAAGGTAATTGTTTTCATAATCAATAGATAAGGAACAGGATGTACACAAGCACTGTGAAGTCTTTAAAGAGAACTAAGAATGTTTATGTTCAAAATGGTCTTACTTACCTCTTCTTATCACTCCACCTTGGCCATTGAGAACAAGCCCACACTGGGCTTCCACAGAGCCCTTAATAAAAGAAAAAGAAATAAGATTACTCAACTCTGGTAAGTATGACCACATGAGTAAAATCTTTCAGAATGGCCCATGCTGAGATCCTATCCATGTAGACATTTAAAATCAACTATTGGGCTGGGACAAGCTTGCCAGAAAACACAATCTTAACAAAAAATGCAAGATAAACCTTAACAAAAAAATGTATACAATTTAAGGCAAACATTCCATATCACTGTACAGTACTACACTTCAGTGTCTGAAAGCCTTTCATCTTGGTATAAGAGATGAGAAGCCCTTTGAGAATCCAGAGAATCCAACAAGCATATGATATCCACAGAGAGTGGATACTCAACACTTTCTGACTGTAGAAAACTACACTATAGTCTCAAGGGTTAGGCTGTGGGAGTCTTATGGGGCTCAGAGGAGTTATTCTGCATGCAAGATGCAAGATATTTTAGGAGCATTGTGTTTTACTCCAAACATAGGAACACTCTGCATTGCTCCCCAAAATGGGCCTTATGGGGGAAATACCTGCAGTTTCAAAGACTATAGATCTTCAGGGTTCTAATGGATTGAGGAATGATTTGAGCTGGAAAGGTGGAAAGAGTTTGCTGATTATTTACTAAGAAAAATAAAAATTTCTCTGTGGCTGTCTTGCTTTTTTCCCCCCTGATTCCAAATGTGTTAAAAGCTCATTTTCCTCTACAAACAAACGAGGTATTGGACATGAAAGAGGCCTTGAAGGGTGTTAACCTACCCAACAGCCCGTGAAGAGTTAAGTAAATGCGGAGAGAGTCGGTGCATAATAAAAACCCACTTTACAAAACAACCTTTACAGCCCTGGCCCCCTTTTGCTTCCCATTTTCACCATATTGAGGCAGGCCTGCAAGACCCCCCTTTTCAACCTACTCACGAGTTCTTTCTTATTTTAAATGTTCTGCCTTAAAGTGATTATCAAATCAATATGAAAAAAAAACCTTGGAGACTGAGCATAAATTAAAGCGGTGATGGGAAAAGGTGTGACAGTTTTCTTTGTTGGCCATAGCAAATCTTTTTAGGGGACTCAAAGATGGAACTGAAGCCACAAGACTGTTTGCATCTGTTAGGCAGACTTAGACCGCCCTCCAAACCATTGGACTTTCACTTAAAATTCTGTGCAGGGAAAAGTATATTTACATTTGTTGCATTTAAAATGAGGCATATGCTGATGAATGTTTTAAAAAGGAAGAAATAAAAGGAGAGAGACGGGTTTCTTCCACACGCTCCCTCCTCAATTCTCATTTTAAATGTAGCTATGACCTTTTCTTTTTCATTCTGCCAACTAGGTCCAGGAAGAATAGTAGAAAATAACTAACTAAATTTATAAACTTGCTTCTCAACATATTATTATATGATCCATATAGAGAGAAATATGGAGAAAGATATATGTATGTATCCATTTTAATCATAAAACATACTCGATTTCATCTAGTACCTTGAAGTGTTTCCCTTCTCAAGATGAGCAAAAGTGCCTTAGTATGAGCAGTAAAAGGATAAGAAGATACACTCATAAGAAAGAGAGGCTGGAGGAAATTTGGGCTTCACAATGTCTGAAACACAAGGTAAAAGCACCTTTAAGGGAGAAAGGAATGAACTACTTTCCCTCCTACTCTTTGACGCACTGTTAAAATGTTTATTGCTTAGAAGAGACAAATCTTGGTCTCTTCACTTAACAAACTTTTTCTCCTCCCCAGAAGTAAAACATGTTGTTTGGTCAGATGACATTGCATAAATGACCAGTTGAATGGCACTAAGTCGAAAATTGGATAAAGTACGGTGTCCTTTTGCACAGGATTCTTTCTTTGTCTGGTGCTTGCAAATGTTCTAATCCCCTCTTTTGAAAAATGCCCGGCTTTGTGCCTAGCACAGAAAAAAAATTTGTACAGATACAAAAAAATCAGCAGCAGACGTGGCTATTAAAAGGAGTAAATAGGTTTTAGTTGAGCTAAGCATTGAATGGCAGATTTTTTTCCCCTTGAGACATAAAGAGATCCTTCTGAAAAATGTAAAAATGCCCTGAGCGTATACAATTATTTTATGAATATAAGTGTAGAAAGTCAAGGTTTATGAAGCAAAATCTTTTTCCTTGTCCATGGAACTAATGGCTATGGCCCGTTGTTGGAATTGTAAGGGTGTTCACTTTCATTTAAAAGTAATCCCTTGCTCCAGGGTAAATGAAGGGAAGAGATTTTCTGTGCGCAACAAGGGGTCTCTTACGTCTCCAACTTCTGGCTTGGAATATGTCTCCTCTTTCGTCATGGAGAACATGGAGGAGGGGGCCAAAATCGTGCAGAGGGAAGGAGTGGGCACACACAGGTGCAAGTCTACTTCCCCTTCTCATAAAAAGATGCGACCAGTTCACATGTGTTGGATTCTTATTCTAGATATTTGTGGGGTTCTTTGAAATATGCCCAAGCCAATACGACTGACCAATTACCTATTTTACTGTAGGCAAAGAATGTACGGAAATGTATTTAAAAAAGAAACTAGGGGATCATCTGTTTGAGTGATGGCGCCCGCAGTGTATGAATTCCTTGTCTTCTTTTTCTCTTGCCCCTTTCTTTCCTTTTTTCTTTTATCCTTTTTCCTTCATTTTCTTTTTTCTGCCTCCTTTCCTTTTCCTTATCTCTTCTTGTCTCACTGCCTCTACTTCCTCATCTCTGTCTTTTAAAGAAGCTCAGTCTAATATAAAATTACTTAAAGAGAAACAATAAGAATGAGAATCATCCAAGCGGGCTGTGGAGTTGGGCACACATCAAACGGAGAGACGCGGACTCAGTGCTACACCCCAGGTGAGCGCTTCAGTGAAAGAATCTGATTCTTTCACTGATTCAGAGTTGTTGAGGGTTTCATTTGCTGTTTCTTATTTTATACAATCTAATATTTCTGGCCAAACTTGCTCAAGCTCGATTTTCCAAGATCAAATTACAGCTCCTCCCCAAATCATGTAAAGTCCCCACAAGTTCAGACTGGGAGAAAAACATCAGGAACAGAAGCGCAGACCTTGCAAAATGCAGAAACTAAGGGCAGAGTCTGTAGTCAACCTATGCGTTCCCACTGAGTGCAAGGA
>PVIC010023244.1:0-26936 GCA_004025085.1 Thryonomys swinderianus | reverse complement strand
TTAGTAAAATTACACGAGAAGTTCCATATAATTGGAAGTTCCACTTGTTCTACAAGTTTAACATTTAAAATTTTTTAGTTAAAAATTTCATGAAAAACATTTAGCATTACTTTTCAAACATGTATGCTTAATTTATAGATACAGATCAAATTCTAAAGTTATATATTGCCTGTAATAAGCAAACGGAAAATTAATATTATTGTGTTTTTACAAAATTAAAGATAATGAGATTGAGAAGCATAAAGATTCTATTTGCCTAATGTTAACTTCATAAATCATCTGGGATTGAGTTCTTGAGACTTGAAATAGAATATGATCCTGTGGCTTCGCAAGCATTTTTCCTCTAATGAGATAAACAGAGATATCAAAGACAGTGGGACATAAATACTTTGTCATTTTGCTCTCTGTAAGAAAAGGAAAGTAAGAGATTTGGTAGGAATTCACTGGGTCTGCTCTTCGCTGTGCTAATGATTTATCTGCTTCCCCTGTTGCTTATTCTCCATGAAATTAATAGTCTATACAGGCCCCACCAAGTCCTACCTGACGTGGAAATAGATTGATGATTGTCTTCAGCACATTTGTGGACCAAAGTATCATTTGTGTTAGAATAATTACCTCCCAAGAGCAGGTACACGGAGGGAGGCCGAGAAGCCAGCATTCTTCTCCTCTCTGACCCTGACCTTTGCAGATTCTTCTCAGATCTTTCTTGGGCTAGAACGTGCTGCTGGCAAAGGGATTCTTCAGCTTTGATGGTGCTGGGAATGCGGTTAAAGCTTCATTTTTCTTTCCTTCTCTAATTCTCAAGGGAAGTGATGTCTGGAATTTTTTTTAAAGGACGCACTCATTTGATATTCTGATAAATATAATTTATATTTTTCATTTTAAAATTATGTGCGTGATCTGTGCTAACATCTACATCGGACAACAGACACAAGCCAATTTTGTAGGGATATGGTAATAAAAGATATAAATACGAGTTGGGCTATTCTCACTCACCTTCTAATGATAGCTTGCACACTCCCTGGTCTATCCACCCCACTTTAAAGCCTGCTTCTCTCACTATTCAGAAGTAGAGCCAGGTTTCTCATCTGGCCGAAGGAGGATTTTTCTACCATGACTAAAATTTACAGTAGATCTCCCAGCTCACCACTATATATCATACCCACACCCACATTTATATTGCACAGGGAAGAGAAGATTTGATTTCTGCATCAAGTCTAACATTAAGGCACAATATTAGATGAGCCTTTTTGATTAAGCAACGGTTAGTTCATCCTACAAAATTCTTAATGACTAGATTTGTAGTTTTGTCTTGTCTCACAGTATATTGAGGCTGAGCAAACCCAAGTGTGGTATTTTATGTTTCAACACGTTCTGTTGCTATCGCTCCTGAAAGTTATCTTGAGAAGAAATTAAATTTTTGCCACTCTGTTGTCAAAAGAAGATCCTTGCTCCCATTCTTGCCATCAGCACACAGGAAAGGTCCTGTAGAAGTAATTTATGAACACAAAAGTGAATGGTGCTTTAAATGGTTTGTGATCAAAATTTCCAGAATCAATGACATTTTCATTTATCGTGTTGCGTGGATAACATTTAGCAACAGCCTTGAGGGGAAAAATAGAAGAGTCTGTGCTATGTCATAAAGTTCACATCCAGTTATACCCTGGTCTCTGTGATTTTTTTCTCAGCTACTGATTTTCCTTCTTCAGAGCTCAAAAAGAGCCCTCAAACCCCATCAGGCAAACTGCTGATAATTGCAAGTGTTCCTGATTGCTGTACAGGAGGAGCGCTTGTTGGGGGAGCGTCTGCAGTCCCCAAGACTCCCAGTGTCACCGCTGCACACGAGATCCCGAGCGCCGCAGTCCGAGTGGGAGCCCCGAGGGGATTCGGGTGGGTCACAGGGTACGTGTCCCTCGGCTGTGTGCCCTTGCAGCACTGTGCCCTCCAAATTAGTGAATACAGTCACAGATTGTTCATCTGAGATATCTGCCCAGCAAACCCTGGCCAGAGCTGTCTCCTCACTCCCTGAGGGCAACCTTCTGGGGGCCACCTTACCGTTTGGGGAAATTCCTCTTGAGTGTCCGTCATGTCAATATTGATTCCATTTTCCTTCATAATTTACTGGTTCAAAAATAACCAAATTTGGTTGATCACCCTCTTCATTTCTCACGTCTTCCCAGTAGCAACTGGTAGAATGAAAGAAGGTTGAAAACGAACCAGTTGGAGGATTGTCAGATAACACCAAGTGCAAATCTGTCTCCTCTGAAGCCAAACATTAACTCACTATTTTGGTAATTCAGATAAGACTGCTGTAGCCATGTAAATCTGCTTTGGGTTTTTAATTTTTGTTTTTTTCTAGAATGATTATTTTTTTTCAAAACATCACGTTGATATACTCTAAAGCTGTGCATAGCTGGCTGTAAAGATTTTTATCAAAATAAAAGGCATTTGTAAATAGAAAATGGACTGTATCTTTCAAGCTTGGTAAAATTTATGACAGTTTATGCTTTTGTTTCCTCACAGTGTTTCCCTGTGGTTAAAAGTGATTGCAGTGATTAATCTGTTTTATTGCAAGTTTTAACTAAAAGGATGTAACCGAACTTCTTGGAGCATGAGAGAGTCAGCGTCAGCTGTGTTCACAAAGCTGACAGCCTTTGTTTGCTGCAAAGTAACGGGAAACTACACGCTGCTCTCCATCTTTCCTGTAACTCAGCCAGTTAAGCTGATTGCAGACCAAACAATAATGTCACGGGCCCCCCGTTAGGCTGTGCGGTAGCAAGTGAGACAAGGAAACAGTACGAACCATATTTCACTTTGCCTTTCTTTGAATTACTCAGGACACACTGGATTATTTCTGTAACTTGCTAGATGTCCCCACAGCTCAGACTTGGTAATATTTTGTTTAAGGTAAAAATCAATCAACTTGTCCTTACGCTTAAGGATCTAAAGGGCGTCCTATGTTCCCTTTTGGTTCTCCAAGTTATTTGACACTGTATTGGTAGACAGAGCACAGGCTCCAGGAATTCTGGGAGTGGGACATATACATAAAAATAATTCTAGAAGGCGTAATTGTCTCCGTAGAACAGGTCAGTCAACTGCGAATCAACACTGATGCTTTTATCTGCTGTGCAAATAAGCACTGACTTGCAGACTTTGGGCGGCAGCAAGGGCAGAACAAGCTGGGGAGGGGGTGGGAGGCTGTTTCCCTTTGGATCCCTTTTGTCTGTATTTTAAGGAATTTTTGTTTGGTGTGGGAGATGTGAGCATTCGCTTCACCAACAGTCAACAAATGTTGCTCTTGGAAAAAAGTTTTTTAAAAAATATTTTTTAAAATAAGTTGCCTAGTAAACAAACAAACAAACAAACAACAACAACAACCCCCCCCCCAAAATGAGTCCATAGTCCTCTAGGTCCTAGGGATTGTTAACCACACCAACAGCACTGAAGAAAGGGGTGTGAGTTGGTCTGCATGGGCCACGTTGGTTAATTTGAATTTACCTTTAAAAACAAAATCTCAATTTATAAAACTGCTTACAGTAATGCTTACAGTTGTCGTGGGATTTTCAGTATGAGCATCCTGTTAGATATGACTCTTCTGGAAAGCCAGAAGAGTTGATCATTTGCCATGTGATTGAGAAATTATGAGACAGGTCATCAGACCAACGATTTGATGTCGCAGAAGGTAAATTGAGGGATGGTGGTAGTGCGAAGAACACTTGAGCCTGTGCCAACTGGAGTGTTTGTTTTATGCCATTGGTAATTAAGAATTATTTCTTACAGTTACTATAATCTTTTTTTCTTTCTTTTGAGACAGGCTCTCGCTTTACAGTTCAGGCTGGCCCTGAGCTCACTATGGAGCCCAGGCAAACCTCGAACTCAGCAGTCCTCCCGTCTCCGCCTCCCGAGTGCTGGGATTTCAGGCTTGAGCCACCAAGCCCAGTAGTTAATGTAATTTTAGTATTGCAGGAATATGTTCCTCGCTGTTCAGACAATGAAAGTAGGAGTTGAAGGAAGCTAGAATTCACAAGTATTAGAAAAATAAGGAGACCGAGCAGAAGGATGTTGGGAAAAGTAACAGTGGTGGCTAACACGAATGGTTCTGAAGAATACAGTCTTTGGAAACAAAACAAGAGGCACCAGATAACTGTTTCCTCTTGAGCTGTAGAAGGTGAAAGCAAGGCAGAAGATGTTCACCAAAGAAGCATCAAAATCAAGGGTTACTTTTCTTCCTGAAGAAAATTGGTAGGAGGCAAGTGGGTAAATTCAGGTAGAATCAAAGATTCATGGAGTTGAAAGTGATGCTTGTCTGATTTTTAGACAACATGCCTGCGATGGGTGACTTGTGCTTGCCCTGCAATCTTGTGTCAATTATAAACAGTTCTTCTAGTTTCCTCTTTTTCTCTCTGAAAGCTTATTATCAGAATGCATGTGATGTTGTTATTAGCATAATCCCAGGTTGGTTTTAATTTCGAAAACAGGATATCATTTGGATGGGGAAGAACCTTTTGATTTGTGTAGAAGAGTTGTGTGTGGAGTTGTGGGGGTAAACTGACAGATATTAAGGTGTTGGTGCTTCAATTCTTCCATGTCATCCCTGGGCATCACCATCAATTTAGAATTTAGGCAGCTGTACAAATAACTCATCAACCGTTAGTTCTCTGAACAGGTCCAAATGCATCTGATTGGAGAATGTTCAGAAGAAACGGCAGGAGAAACCATAAAAGGGAACGGTGGTGTATGGCCTCCAAATTGACAGAGTTATTGAAATGAACACGTCTGTGAAGCATTAAACATGTGCTGCTTTCTTAGTACAGGTGATTGTGCAGTAATATTTTGATTATGCTGTGAGGGAAATTGAATGCTTTTTATTAATAGACCCCAGATTTTCATTTTGGAAATTCGTGGCTTGGGTGCTTTTTACAGCATGTTTTTATTTCTAAATTATCACAGAGATCTTGGTTTAGTACTGTTCTAGTTCTATTTGCAGATAAAAATGGCAGACATTCCCCACCCCCACCTCTCTGGACAAGTGTTCAAGTATCCCCCACATATGTAGTTTTTTTAGAGTGTTTTATTTCTAATGGAATCAGATACAGTAGCATTTCTGATGAAGTGTGAAGGGTTGTGGGTTTAGGTTTTTTTTTTGAGACAGGGTCTCACTTTGTAGCTCAGGTTGGCTCTGAGCTCACTATGTAGCCTAGGCAAGCCTTGAACTCAGCAGTCCTCCTGCCTCTGCCTCCTGAGTGCTGGGATGACAGGTGTGAGCCACCATGCCTGGCATTGTAGTGTGTGGTACTGATTGTTGGTGGGCATGAGCCACCATGCTCGGCATTGTTGTGTGTAGTACCAGGGATCAAATTTGGGACCTTGCACTTACGAAGCAGATGCCAGAACCACTGAACCAAATCCCCAGCCTGTGGGTTTAATTTTTAAAAGTGAAGTTGATGCATACTTGACAAACATTTATTCAATATGAGCACCTTTCTTAGTTAAGAATCCTTTAATGTCAAGTGATAGAATACCCAAATAAAAATGGCTCAAGCTACAAGGAAAGTGCATAGCTGTTCACAGCAGTATTGTTCACAATAAAACTCAAATGTGCACGTTTTACCTGACGAAAAGTCTGGAAGGGTTCTGCACACAGGCTAGTTGGATAAAGAGATTCCATGCTGTGGGTCTTTTGGAGTTCCAGCATAGGAAGGTTTGACTTGAGCCTTGGCTCATCCTGGTCAGAGCAGTTCTGTGAATCACTGCCTCATGAAATAAGAAAGAAGATAATAAATGTAATTTCTCAGAAGCTTCCTAGAAGACTTCCCATGGACCTCATTGGGCAGAATTCTATCACATGACCGATCTTTGGCAAGTGGAATGGAATTACCATATTCCTTTCAGCAAATCAAGTTATATCCCTGGGGTTGAGAAGATGCTAGGTTCTTCAGGAAGCTCTTGGCTGCCTGGCATCTGAATGAAATTTTGGCTTCTGTGAACAAAGGAAGAGTGACTAGTGTGTACCCAGTGTACAGCCTGCTAGAGCAAGGACATTCAAATGGCTGTCCCATCCTAGCCATGATTATTCCTTAGTACTGAGGATAAGCCAGGGAAGAGAATCTAAATTTCCGCTAGTTCTTCTGGACTTACTAGTTTCTCTGTATTCTGCTCTGAAGGGTACATGGACATGCCTTGTAAGCCTTATACTTTTCTTTCTGAAGAGATGTCTGTGGCTCTTTAATCTGTGATGACTGAGAAGCAGCAGTTGTTTTTAAGGAGGCATATTTATAACTTTACTTCAAAAATGTAATATAAAGTGTTCAGAATTGCTTGTTGTAGGAGATCCCAGTGTGCTTTAAGGTCAGATGGTGCAGTTAAAATCTAGCAAAGCCCTTCCTAGATACCCAACCTTTGTTTCCCAAATGGATGTTCAATGTACTCTAGAGAAGAGCTTCATTGACATCATTAGTCTGAACATGCCCCACCCCAATGCTGCCTATAAAGTCTGTTGACCCTCATTAGAACTTAGAACTTCTAAGTGCATCTATCACTGTAATAATTTTGAGAAAAAAATTAGCCAAGCACTCTTTGATACTGCTTGTGTCCTTGTTTGTTGACAGAGGCACATTTTCAGAATTTGAGAAACTAACCAATTCTGATTCAAAGAGAAGGCAGTTTCACAACCCTTGAAATTTCTGTGAAGAATGATTTACTTTTGAAATGACAAATCTAGAAGACCAGCCGAGGAAGCAGCTGTTTAGCAGTACATGTTTCTGTGTTTGGAGGAGTGGGATGGAGGAAGGGAAAATGAAAATGAACCCAGACAGCTCAGCAGGAATGTTCAGTCAAGCCAGCCCAGCAGACATCATGTTTCCTGATGGAACTGCTTTCTTCTTCCTGGCCTTTCATTCAACACTAAGAGGCCTATTTATTAAACCCTGATACCTCCTCAGAATAAGTGTTATGAAGCAAGAAAGTCTGAACTGTTGCAGATGGGCTGGGGTAGCAGGATTTTAGCACAGAAGCCTCAGAAGATGGTGTAAAGCCACAAGGCATGTGGGTGGGCATATATTTGGACACCAGATTGCATGCCAACTTATAGGTTCAAAAAGACAAAAAAGTAGAAGAGCAGGAAGGAAAGGAGACAGGGGTGCCAGAAAGGCAGGCAAGAAGGGGTAAGAATTAGGTGAATCTTTTGGGATTCATTTCTGTAGGCCCTAATTTTCTTAAATATCCATTAGGTACATTTGTGTTTCTAAAATACATTCTAATTATGTTTTTTCCTTCGACTGGAAGTCTCTGATGGGTTGTCCAATAAATTAAATGAGACTTACTAAGTAACTCGTTCCATTTGCAGGAATATACCCAAATGATCTGAAATTCACACTCAAACATTTGCGTAGCTGTATGCAGCAACACTCTTCATAATAGCCCCAAACAACTCAAGTGGCTATCAACTGATGAATGGACAAAGAAAACATGGCATGTCCGTACAGTGGAACATAATTCAGCTATACAAAGGAATGAAATACTGATACATGGGCTCTTGAAATCATTATACTTAGTGAAAGAAGCCCAGCACAAAAGGTCATATATTGTATGATTTTATTTATAAGATACATCCAGAATAGGCAAATACATAGAAACAAAATTGATAAGAGGGTATATTAGTTACTATTCTCATTACTAGGATAGAATATCTGATGACTGTAATTTAAAGGAGAGTTGTACTGTGGCTCACAATTTCAATGGAGTCGGTTCATGGTCAACAGGCTCTAAGGAAAAAGAGCATAGTAAATGGGTATGGTGGAGAAGAGCTGTTCACTCCACACTGGCCAGGAAGCAGAAAGGAAAGGGAGGAGCTAGGGACAGAATACACCCCTCTAGGTCACAACTCCAGTGACCCATGCACTCCAATCAGGCTCTACCTCTAAACACAAGAGTTTTGGGGGACATTTCAGATTTATGCCATGACGTTATATTTCTGGCTCTTAAAAGGCTCATGTCCATTTCACATGCATTTAATCTCTCTGTAACAGTTGTCAAAGTCTTAGTTCTAGCACTGTTAAAAAGCCTAAATCCAAATTTTTTGAAACTGAAGGCAAACTCTTAACTATGAGTACTGGAAAAAAAAATAAAGAAGAAAAATACTTCTGATATACAATGAACAGGGTAAATAGTCCTATTCTGAAAAAGAGAAATAGGGAGGATAGAAAAGAATCAGATAAAGCAAGACCCAATAGGCTAAACATTAAATTCATTTTGGCACCCAGGCAGGTAGGGCTACATGTGAGCACCAAAGAGCTTGGGTGACCTTTGTTTTGGGCAGACTCTGCTCATTGCTTATGGTTTTCCTTAGATAATCCACATTTCTGGCATTTTCAACTTCCTGTGACCCACTGCCCCTTCAGCTTCACTTTCACAGCTTCACGTATTTCCATATCAGGGGCATACCATCAGGTTCTCCTTTGAAGTCTGGGTGGAAATCTCCATGATCTCTAAACCCCTGGATTTTGTATGTCTGGATAACCAGCACTGTGTGAATGATGCTACATTCTGCTGCCTTGTCCCTTTGAACAATGGCTGCAGAGATCTCTCAGTGCCTGGATAGCTGAACTCTGGGAAACTCTAGGTGGCCCTGAATGAGGAGCAGAGTACCCTGGACCTCTCCTCAAAGCAAAGCCTTTTAAAAAAATGTGTACCCTTTGCATCCTTGAGTCTTTCAATCATGGGGTCTGGGAAGTTTCTGAAGTGGCCTCATTCCATCTTGCTTATTGTTCTGATGCAAGTACTTGGCTTCTGTTTAATACTATTTTTTTTAATCAACCATGTTTTCCTTGACTCCCAGCTTTGCAGGCATTTCCTTCTTGGTGAAGCTGCAAACTTCATGGTTTTTTGCTCTTCATTTTCTCTATAAATCTGACTAAAAACAGCAAGAAATACTCATGCCACAACCTGAATGTTGGGCTGCCTTGAAATTTCCTCCACCAGGTCATTTGGTTCATCACATTGAAATTAGGCTTCACACAAAGTCTTACAAAATGAACAAAACATAGACAAATTATGTGCCAAAATAAAACATGTATAACCTCTAATACAGCTTCCAAAAGAGTCCTCATTCCCACCTGAAACCTCACAAGCCTGGCCTTCATTGTGCACATTCCTATCAGCATTCTTCTATCTTCTGAGCTCTGGCCATAATCACTCATCAACCTACTTAACTGTAGTCTAGGACTTCTCTAGACCTCTTTTCTAAACTTTCCCAAATTCCTCCAAACAAATTTCAAAGGCTTCAAAATCATGTGTTTAAGTAAGTCATAGTAGCAACTCTCCTTCTCTGGTAGCAACTTTATTAGTTAGCTTTCCATCAATGGGAGAAAATACCTGACACCTGCAACTTCCAAAAGAAGAGATTTCTTTTGGGTCATATTTTTACTGGGGTCAGTCCAGGGTCAGCAAGTTTAAAGGCAGAAAAGAAATGGTGAAAGGGCATGGCAGGAGAAAGCTATTCTCCCCATGGGAGCCAGGAGGTAGAGAAAGAAAGGAGGAGCTGGGTACAGAATACATCTTCCCAGTAACCCACTCCCTCCAACCAGGCCCCATCTCTAATCAAAAGACTCTTAGGGAATACTTTAGATCTAAACCATAACATGGTTGACTTCTTAATAAGTACAGGATTTTCTTTTGAATTTATGAAAATGTTCTAGAACTAGATAGTGGAAATAATTACACATAATATAAAACGTTACTCAACCATATACTTTTGAATAGGTAGAATAGTAAATGACGTGAATAACAACAAAAGATCTAAAAAGCTATGTTGGTTTTTTGTTGGCCACAGCTATAAGTCTAAGCTTCTTGTTAGGTCATCTAAAAAGCTTTGGGGGTGCAGCTACCTTTCTGGCTGCGTACTTAGCCACTTTTCTATGAAATCTAGGATCAGGCTACATTAGGCTGCTATTACCACAATAAACATATTCTTTCATGTTTCTGTGCCATTGTACATTCTGCTGCTTTTGCCTGAAATATTATTCCTTTCAAAGTTAGTGGCATCATTTTAGCTCTTCTATAGATTTTTTTTTGTCTCATTTCCTGAAGATTTTTTTTTTTTTTTTTTTTTTTTTTTGGAGACAGGGTCTTGCTTTGTAGTTCAGGCTGGCCCTGAGCTCACTATGTAGCCCAGGCAAACCTCGAACTCGGCAATCTTCCTGTCTCTGCCTCCCGAGAGCTGGGATTACAGGCGTGAGCCACCTTGCCCGGCACTGTGGTATGTGGTATTGATTGCTGGTGGGTGTGAGTTACCACGCCCAGCATTGTTGTTTGTGGTTACCGGGATCAAACTCAGGACCTTGCGCTTGCGAGGCAGGTGTCAGAACCATTGAGCTAAATCTCCAGCCCAGGAATTGTTTTTATAGTAGCCCGCTCTTATCATTTTGCTTTCCATGGTCAATTGTGGTCCATATTAAATGGAAACTTCCAGAAATAATTGTAAAGCTTAAATTGTGCACCATTCTGGGTAGTGTGATAAAATCTCATGCCTCTTGCTCTGTATTGCCCAAGACATGAATCAGCCTTTTGACAGGTGTAACCAGTGTAGATGCTACCTACTTGCTGGTTATCTAGTGACCTTGTTTAGTACCAGACTACTGTCATGTTTTCAGTGCTTGTATTCAATTAATCCTTATTTTACTAAATATAGAATGCAAAGTACAAGAGAAGTGATGCTGGCAATTTTATTATAGTGCATTATACTTGTTGTGTCTTCTGTTATAAACTCTTATGATGTAAGATTCACCAAGATTTTTATAGTTATAGATATAGGGGGGAAAACATGGCCTATATGGGTTGTGATATTATATACAATGTCAGGCATTCACTAGTGATTTTGGAATGTCTTTCCCTTGAATAAAAGGAGCGTACTCTATCAACTACAATTCCATAGTACTTTATATATGTCACTATCATGATAAGTTCTGTACTATATGTAATTTATTTCTTTTTTTATATTGCAGCTTATTTCTTGTCCATGTTACTCCCTGCTCCCTTATGATCAGAAACAAATGCTACTCAGTTCAGTATCTAGCACATAATGGTCTTTCCATACCAAGAATGACTGTTAAAAATTACTGTGTTGGGTGAGCATAGTGGCACATAATGATAATCCCAGTACCACAGAGACTAAGGCAGGCAGGTCATAAGTTTAAGGCCAACCTGAGTTACATAGTGAGTTCAAAGCCAGCCTATAATATATAGTGAGACCGTGTTTCAAAAAAATTGTATTCATTCAAATCCCAGGTATATCTGTTCTCTTCTTACTTCAGAGTTTTTGTTCAATTCAAGGATAAGAGAAGGAAGAATTGTTTTTAGTTTTCTGAGCGTAGGACATCAATATAAAAAAGACAAAGAAATTTGGCATTAAAAAATAGTAATGGTGGTGGGTGTGAAGAACAAAACAAAATCCAGCACTCATGGTATGCTTTTATTTTTGAAGTATTTAAAGTATCAGTGTAAAATTAACAGAGGACTTCCTTCCAGGGGGTTTCCTCACAAAAGTTTCTTAATCCTTAGCTGAAGTTCTGTATAATTATTTAAATTCTCTTGTCTCGCTACTTGGCTCCATGGGAAGTCTTTCCTCCAGGAACTGTTCCTTGGTATCGTTTCTTTCACAGAATCTGGTATGATAGTTTTCAACTCAGAGAAGCTGAACCTATCAGTCCTATTTTGCCAAGTTCATTCTGTGTGTGTCCATGTAGTTCGGCTTGTTGAATATTATTTTTTCATTAAAATAATTGCAAGATCCATTACACCCTTCCCTTGACTGGAAGGCAGAATAGCTGGAACAAACTGCTTGAGACTCTTGGTTGCTGCTCTTCACGAAGCTCTTCACTGAACTGTTCTGCTGCCATCCCGCGAGTTACCAGGGAGGTTCCCATGTGCTGAGCAAAGCTGGAGAACTACATGGGGTTCAAGAGTGCCCTGGGGGCTCTTCAGGAGAGGAAGGGCTTTCCTGGCAGTCCAAAGCGATCTTCCTCCAGGGAACTGATTTGCATTTTACCAAGGTGACAGGAGATTTAGGCCATTTTTTTTTTAACCGTGCATTCTACTAGCTCCGTGACCTTGAGCAAGTCGTCACGAGTCTCCAGATCTTGATTGTTCTCATATGCAATATAGAGGTCGGGTTTTGCAGCATTATCTGCTGTAATGATAGGATGCCTTGGGAAAAGCAGCTTAGTTAACTCAGCAAGGTGTCAGGCTAGGAAAAGGTCGTGTTCTCTAGAAGTAAGCAGCAGGACAACCCAGGCGTAGAGCATCTTCTTCTTTCCAGGTTGTTCACCCTACATAGCTTCATTTTGCTCTGTTGAATGTGGCATGTTTTCTTATTGCTAATTTTCTTTTTCACTTCCTGAGACTTTTAAAAGCAGACCTCGAGACTTTTATACTATTTCAGAAATTGTTTTGTGGAGCAACGTTGGCCATTTTGTTGTAAGGACTCAATTTTATAATATTCTTAGACAATTTCATAGGGAACTTACATTAAAAACTTGTATCTGGCTTTGGGAACTGGAATTAGAATTTATAATAGAGACCAAAACAGGAGAATACCCTTTAGAAAATACATAATATGTATAATTTAAATTTTGCTTTACCTGTTCATTTCAAATTTATTTGAAAAATTTTTGAAAAGATTTTGATGAAATACAAAATCTTTATTATTCTGGCAAGAAACATTTCTAGGTTGATTTCCTTCTTGCTTCACAATAGTATTTAATGCCCACCATCCATGTGAAGTCGGAGAGAAATTATATTACAAATCGAATATTCATTTGTTTCTTTCTTTTTCTTTGAGTAGTATGTTTAAGTAGCCTCCCGAATATTACAATTGGCATAATACTTAATCTTACTGAAAGTTCTTTCCAAAAAATTTAAATATGGCATGACTTTCCTTGACCTCAGATCTCCCCCTTTGTGTAGAGGAAAGGATGTATCCGGGTAGCCCTTTTCAATGAGCGTGGCAGCGATTGTGATGGCAGATGCACTGCTCAGCTCCTGATGATGCTTGACAAGACCAGTTTCTTCTTAAAAACCATACCCAGCAGATGTTAGGTCAACAAGACAACCGCAACGTCTGTGCCGGGCTCCCTCTGACTCAGGGGTAGATGGTCTAAGTTTCTGACTGTATCCCTCCACCCATGCCCTGCCAGGCATTTTGATTAGGAGACGTAAAGGGTCACCTAAAACCAGGAAAATGAACTTGTTCACCATCTCTCAACGAAAGTGCACGGACTCTTGTGGGGCAGACGAGGGAGAGAAACCTTCACTGGAAGTCTCTCATGGAGGGCTCCAACTTGGGGCTCTGGATTTGGAATTACATTTTAGGATTTTTTTTTTTTTTCCCAGTCTGCCGGGACGGTTGCTTTTGTTTCCTTTAGCAAAGGACATATTCCCTACATATCACCAGAGAAGAGTGCTAGAAAAATCTGTGAGGAAGTATGAATGAGGAAGCTGAAGTTACTGTGCAGTGCTGTGAGGAGGCACGCAGGACTCCGGAGTCTAAGCGAAGCCGACTGGTGTTTCACGGTGGCTCCCTGCCGCCCGAGTCAGAGCGTCTGTGCGGGGAGGAAGAGGAGACGTGTTCTGTGGCTCCGCACACGTGCTGGGAAGAACAGCGGGCAGCGGCGGCGAGGGCCGTTTGTTCACCGCGGAAAACGTGTCTCTGTGCCGAGCAGGAAGAGCGGGGGCTCGGGAGGTCGAGCCCTTGGCTGCGCCTGGTTCTTGCGAGGCCCTGGGACACCGGCGAGACATCTACGCTTTTCCATCCTCAGCTTCTTCTTTTTAAATGGAGGACTGAACAGCATACTTTTAAGAGTTGTTCAATTTATTATGTTTCGTGATTTAAAAAAAAAAAATTAGGAAATAAAAGGTGAGTTTTCCAAACAGCTAAAACCCACCTTGTCTGCGTCAAAGCTTGTTTTTTTTTTAATCTAAATGAATGCATATATTTATTCGGTGCGTTATGCATATTTTTTCTTTCTGAAACAGAAGTACTAAATTTAACTCTTGCTTAATGACTCAAGGTTATCATCGTGAACTATGACGCAATATATGTGCGCCCTGACTAAATGACACAGTCTACCGTGCTTTAAAAACAGTGACTGTGCTTGTTCTGATTTTTTGGAGCATGTTTCTTCACTAAATATCATCTTCCTTCATTTCTGTTGTCTGTCTCTAGCTGTCCCTTTTTATATTCCATTTTGCTGCTTCCGCTGACACAGAGATAGAGACCACAGATGAAGCAAGTGATACTAGGTCCGAAGTGAGGGCAAATATCCTGTGTGACATTTCGGAGCTACCTCCTTGACTAGAGGCTTTGCATCTTTATTGTCAGGGCTTGGGGCCTTTGGGGTCGTTTTTCAGTGTTGCAATAAGCGACCTTTAATAAGTACAGCGTAAAGGCCTATGGAATTTCCTATTTATAGAGTGATGTGACGTTGGTGACTGTCTTTCTTAGAGGAGGAAATGAGGATGAGAACAGGGCAAGAAGGACGTAGCCCAAGGGACTCCCGGAGGGCTGGGTATATAAACAGTCAGGCAGAGGCAGGGCCGCGGGCTGGGGGAGAGTCCAGAGGACTGGCAGGCATGGCCAGAGGTCATCTGTAGGGGACCCCACGCGGTCTTCCTATTCATAGCTGTAGCTTGCCCGTCACTGCCTCCTTAAGAGAAGTGGGCAGAGTGGAATTAGTAGTGGCAAAAGTTAAATTAGGATCAAGGATGTAGAACTTCTACTTCCTTGTTCTTTGGAACCTCAGAACTACTGATAGTAGATCAAGGACATTTAAATTGCTTACTCATTTTCAATGTATTTATGAGTGAAATGGACTTTATGAACTCGCACACTGAAGTATCCCCTATTTCGGCACGCATGTGGATGCTCCCTAATTTGAACTCGTCTCACCTGGAAGTCCAGGAGTTTTGAGAGCCGCCTACTGCCTCCTCTTCCTCTCTCAATAGTCTCATCTCACCCATCCAGCGCTATCACAAATGCTGTTTTAGGCGATGGGAGGCATATGAAAAGTCCTGTGGGGTTTCTCCAAGCTCTCGTGAACTTTAAAATAAATACATGAATGGCCAGTTTCCTATGGCTTCTCCTTGTTAGGTTTTATGGGTCCCTGTGGAAGAGACACAACGTGTCCTGCAGACCTGGTGCCGTGTTGGGCCCACACTTCCCTTGTCAGGAGGAAACATTAGCTCATCCTGCACTGGGTAGAGCCTAGGGGGGTCTAATACTATCTGTGACTGAAGCCTCACCCAGCGTTGTTTTTGTAGCTTACGAGGGTCATCAGGAAGCGTGTGTGCGAAGAAGCCGTGAGGTGTTGAGCCAGTGGAGAAGTGGGACCCTAGAAACACCCGTTTTGGCATGCCACAGGGGTGCCCCCTTGTGCTAGGTTTTCCCTTCTTTTCACGTGGTCATTGTGCACGATGATAGGCACAGTGCGAAGACAACTTATGCTTTCTTCCTTTCTAATGCTGACTTCTTCACTTCTAGAAAAATAACTATCCTGATTGAGCTTAGGATTCTGGAGTTACAATCCCTGCAGCAGTGTACCCTGTGTTACTTATCTAGGGTTTAGGATTGACTTCTTCTTTATTGATTTGGGCTAATAATCACACAGTCTGTTGGGCTGTTTCTAATTATTTTGGCTATCTTAGTTATTGGATTGTGTATGATCTATTCAAATAATTTCTCAACAAAAAGAGTTAAGCCAACTGAACAGTGCACGCACCTACCTAATTCCTATGTGCTTCTGCCTCCCGCTCTTTGTGTCATGTTAAATGAATCGTTTTGCTTCCTTGTTTTTCATTTTCTTCACCATGAGCAAAGAGAGAATGATATTTATATTGTGGCTTAAGATTTAGGGTCACTATCAGGTGCCATCAAAATGTAAATTGTTGCCATCAGTTTGATAGGACTATTTATGCGGACTTCATGTAGTTACATCTTTATTTTCTGATTATGAACTTCTGTACATATATGCTCGTTGTGGAAATTGCAGAAAATTGTAAAGAAGGAAACAAAAATGATCTATAACTCCTAACTTAGTAACGCAAACCTGTTAAAATACTGTCATCTAGTCTTTACACACGCATACACACAGATACAAATTGGAGGTAAAATGATATATGCTCCTTCAGATGCAGAATGAAGCCACGAGAGTTTTCAAGGTTTAATCATGCTTAATATCTGCATGGCATTCTACCATGTGGATGCAAAGCCATCAAGATGACTAATCTCCCTGACTCCCGTGTCTCCTCGTAACCCTTATTTACTCAAGCAACAAAATTATCTACCTCAAACAAACTCGATGACATCCCTCCCCTGCTTCAGTCCTCTGAGGCCCCCGACAGCATAGTGGATGAGGCCTTGCTGCGGGCGGGAGGAGCGTTTCCTGCCGACCTTCCCTCCTTGCTTGCTGTCTTCCATCATTCTCCGTCTCTCTGGTTAACGCCCGTTATCTCTGCACCTCTCTTTGGCCGTCCTCGTCTCCAGCACCCATTCTTGCTTCAGGACAGTTTCAGCGCGGGCTTCGCCCCGACCTCCGCGGTCTACATGTTGCCCGCACTCTCTGTGCCCGTCCTGCACGCCTTCCAGTTCCAGCAGCGAGCTGCTGTCACGCCGCACAGCCTGCGCGCGTGTTCTTCTCTGCTGTACGGGGACTGTGCCACCCATCTCCCGGCCTCCAGGCTTCTCTGAACGCCTTCCTTTCCCCGCTCTGTGCTCAGGAAACCCTGTCTTACAATCTGAGATCACGGTGTGCTTCTCCTTTAAGTTGTAATTTTACATTGCTTTGTGCTATTATTTCAATGCGCTCGTGTCCCTCATGGACTCAAAACTCTGTGAGAGATGGCTTGTGTTTGTGTTTATGTAGTTCTAGGATTGGACTGGGGAACAATTACAGGGGCCAGTCGTTGAGGTTATTCAAGCTTTCCAGCCAGTTGGGTTAGATAAGACTAAATCAGACGAGGCCAAGACCAGTAAGCAGGAAGTATGGATTAAAGGTAATTCATGCACAAGAAGGCTCTGGAGTTAGGAGCCTTGGAATAGCCAATGAGGTCAGTGTTATCAGTCCCATCTTACATATTAACGAAAACTCAAGAGTTACTTTGTTAAAGGTTATAACGCTAGTGGGTGGTAAGGCCTATGGCCAGCCTCCAAGGATAGGGAGGCCAGGCGGGATGAACAGCACACAGACCAGGCTGTGCATTAGGAAGTGACAGACCCGCTGGCCTGGTTTGTGGGGCCTGGATTTGCCTCTCTGAGACTCACATGTTGGCAGCACATGGGTGTTGACCTAGCCCAACAGGGCAGCTCGCATGCAGCCAGAAGCTCAGGGCACCCCAGAGGCGGAGTTCACTCCCGCACGTGCGTGTCCTGGCGGTGGGCGATGGTCTGACACCTTCCGAGTGGCCGTCCGGTGGGGGCTGCTGGCCAGGGTTCCCGTCCTCAGAAGTCCCCGAGTGCTCAGACTTCGGGAGCCTCCAATACTTCTGAGCCCAGCAGAAAACAGGGGCGGCTCCCTTTTCCTAGCCCCGGGCTCTTAGGATGTCCCAGAAGGTTGGATATTTTCAGATTTTCAGAGCCCCAGGCTCCGAAAAACAAACACATTCAAAACCAAAGTCTGGTAAAAAGTCATCTGTAAAGGATGTTGCCAGCGACTTTTTTTTTTTAATGTCTTCAGCACTTTCTTAAATTAGGTTTTTCTTTTAATTACCTACTTATCCTTCAGAAGCTCAAAACAGTCCCACTCCTTATCAACATATTCCTCGTCAATTATGCACAGGCTCAGGCTCATGGCGCCGAGGGTGCCGCTTAAGTGCGGGGCAGCTGGAAATGTTCCCTCTTGGGTGAGGGGAGTGACGGGAATGCTGATGTGCTGGGCCCCGGGCGGAGCCAAGCTGCGCGCGGTGCCTGGGGGCTGGGTGCAAATTGGATGAGGCCAGAGCTCAGGCCTGGAGGGACTTCGAGCCGCTGAACCAAAGGAGAGGGGTTGGGGGCGGGGTGCAAACCTCTGAGTTTTGTGGTCCTGGTGAGCTGCCTATCCACTATTTTTTTAGCAGCAATATTCAAATAGCTAATTTAGAGGCTGCTTAACGGAACTGCATTTTTCTTCCCTTTTCTAATTGTCTACGTCATTTTGCTGTTTGCTGCCTGATGGAAAATGAAGACCGGAAACACTGTATGGGCATGTTCCGATGACATGTAGGGAATGGTGTGTGTGTGTGTGTGTGTGTGTGTGTGTGGGTGCGTGTGACGAGTACAGTGGGAAGGATAAAAATGAAGGTCTGGACTGTTTACAAGTCATCATGTCTTCTCTTTGTCCTCAACTGAGCAGTCTGTGTGTCCTTGTTAGGACTCGTTAAGGACAGGTGGTAAATAGGGAGAATTATAGTTCCCCTTCATGCTGACATTGGAACTGGACCACAGTCCGTTTATTTTTCAGGCTCAAGCACCTGGTGGCTGTTTGGAGAATTTTAATGATGTGTGCAGGTGGGTGATCCTAGGAAGATGAACAGGGGATTCAGTTCAGGGTGTGCAGCCCTGGGAGTGGGGCCCGTGCCCTTTGGATGCAGAGATTCCCCCAGGGAGATGCTTGGTCAAGCTGTGAGGTCCCTGCCTCCGTCACATGAACCCCAACCCTGATCTGGCCACATGTGGGCCTGGGCTGTGGATGTGCGCCGGAGGAGGAGTTCCTCCCTGGTCTTCCTCCCCTTGCCCTCTGGCCCCACCTTGTCCCCTCCTAGTCGCTTCTGTGCCCTTCCCCTCAGTCTGAGTCAGGTGTTAAGCACCTGAAAGTAGGGAAAGAAGCCTTTGGACAGTGGTTTCCTTGAGCCTTTGTTCTTGTTCCAGTGTGGGGAGAGGGCATCCTCAAGGTATCAGTACAAGAATAAAGGCTATAGGAATATTAAAATGGATATTGTGCTAAAAATAATGTCAGCAATTTCTGTCAAATAAAAACATCACATTATGTCCTCATCTACCTTATCCACTGAATCAGTTTTGTGAGACTTGGGTCTTCCCCAAAGTAAAAATCACCCTGAAAAGTAAACATTTTGAATCAGTTTAGGACACTGAGTAGCCGTGATGGTGCAGCTAAAGACACAAACAAAAGAAAACTCCAGGAACTGACTCAGAAAGTGGCCAGAATGACAGGGTGAGTGTGTTTGAAGTGACGGGTGATGTTTTGCAGATGATTAATGGCAACGAGTTTTTACTGTAATAAATCTTCTTAAATTTAAAAACAAAGGTAATGCTGGGCTGCCTGCTCCGTCTTTTTCTATTTAGCAGTATTAATTAGGCATGATTAGATGTAGTCAAAGCACTTCTTATCTGAAAATGTCTGTTTAGAGATCTAAAACCTGACTTTGGAGGTAGTTGCAAATTCATTCCAGCTGTGTCACTTGATAAGTCTTTAGGCAGATTATTTAACCTCTCTGAGCCTTAGTTTCCTCCTCTGAAAAACAGAGGTAAAGATAGAACCTATCGCATGAAGGAAATATGAGTAAAGCTCTTGGCATGGAGCCTGTATGTAAGAAGCCCTGGTATGTTATCGTCTTCGGTGTTCAGTTACGTGGCAGCGGGCAGGTCTCCTCCACGGCCTGTGCCTTGTTCCGAGTCGTGAAAGGAAAGGAGGTTTGTGTAACTGGCCCTGATGCTGAGAAGGCACTCTGAACAGAGCACACCATGCTCCGTAACAGTGATGGTGAACCTCTTAGAGCTTTCACTGATAACGAATGCCTGCATGCTTTAGGTTTGCCACCACTGCTGTATAGATAAAACCATGCTTACCGGTTTCCTGTTAAGTCTGCCACAGCAATTCCGGTGATCTCGAAAGGGTGCTTCTCTAGCTGCAGATTGAGAACAGTGACTTAGAGACGTCTGTGGAGTTTGGGAGCAAGCGGAATGCATGGGAAATACTGATAAAGATTGCCGAAGACAGAGGGCCTGGCTCTGGTTGTTACCTTTTGCTGCTGCTCCTAATGGCTTTGGGATTCAGCTTCTTCCCATCAGCCTCTTACCTGTGTGAGGTGAGGAGTGCCAGCCTGGGCTCTTCTCAGAGCGTGTCCTCGGCAATCTAACCAATTTGTCAACTTTATTTTACCTTTACTACTTTTTCTCTGGTACCTACCAGGGCATCTACCTGTGAGAGAGGGGCTGAAGAAGAAAAAGAAAAAGCAGTTCAGATTTGCTAGTTTTGCTTGATCTATTGCTTAGTCTTGATCTACTCAGATAACATTCAAAATATTGTTTAAAATCAATTTACATTGTTTTTTGCAATTGATTTCTCTAATCCATAAAAGCCCAGGAGTACAGCTCTGTCAGTTATAAAGCCAACTATCCAATAGACTCTCCTTTCTTAAAACATCATTTTAGTTTTAATGAACACAGTAATTTTAATTTTAATTTATAGGGTACAGTGTGACATTGCAACACATGGTACAGTGTACAATGGTCAGATTAGGAAAACCACTCAAAATCTTCTCCATTTGCTAGTTTGCAATATTCAATCAATTGTCAACTGTTGCTGCCCTCCTGTGCTGTGGGACATTAGAAGATATCCTTCCTATCCAGCTGCACCTCCTGTAACCTATTGACCATCCCCTCTCCGTCCCATCTTCCCCCACACCCTTCTTGGGCTTTGGTAGATTCTCGTTTTAGATCTGACAGGCCAGCTTTAAAATAGCTTCTAGTTTCCATTTATCTCGATATATATCTGTGACATATCTCGTCATAAATCCAGCAGCCCATCTGGTGAAGGGGACACAAAAACCTGTTCATAGTAGCAAATATGTTTCATGCTTTTCATGATATCAGCAGAACTGTTGCCCTCATCTGTATTTCCATAAATTGACTGTACTAAATACATCTTCCTAATCTCTGTGCACAGGAGAAATTAGTTCAACTTGACCCAGATTTATTTCATATAGGAAGTAAAGTAAGTATAGCTCCGTTAGAAGGGTCCTACCAAGCAATCTGGCATTGTTTTTAAGGATAATTTGCCCAGGAATACTGACAACCATTCTAAAATATGCAGTTTTTCTCCAGTAAGTGGTTCATTTCTGAGTACTTGAGAAATTGTTAAAGCCATCAGAGTTTTAGGTGCCTGTGTATAAGCAGATTCCTCTTCCACCATTTCTCCCTTCCTCCCCCATGTCCTCCTTTCTTCTTCATGCCTACTTCAAAGTTCTAGTTTTGTTTCACTTTATTCATTATATGGGACCAGATTCTTGTTTCAGAAAGAATAAATGGTAAGGTGGTTGACTTTTGAATGCAGATCATAATGACTAGTGAAAAGCAAAGTAGAATGATGGATGCTGGGGGAAGCGCAAGCAGAGAAATTTTGTTTAATAGGTGCAGTGTCAGTTTTGCGAGATGAATGCAGTTTTGGAAGTAGATGGTGGTGGGATTCCATAATAGTATGAAGGGACAATACTGCAGAACTGTATTTGTGATAATGTTTAAAATAGTTATGTCAGCAAGGTAGAATGAGTGATTGCAGCCATCATACCTCCACAAGACCATTGACTTTTGACAATTATCCATGGTCAGAAATATATTTGTGGTTCTTCAAATCTAAGATGAATAGAAAGAAAGGAGTTATGATGATCAGAATAGAAATTAAAGAATCTGGGACTAATAATACAAAAGATTAGTGAATCTGAGAGTTGGTGCTTTCCAAGAACAAGAAAGGGAACTGGGTTGAGGAAAATAGAGGGAGAAGAAGAAAAAGGTAAAAAGGATCAAGTTGGGATACATACATACACACACACACACACACACACACACACACACATGTATATATATATATACTAGGGAGCTTTCCTGGAGACAAGAAATAGGAATCTCTTAGCACTCAGTTGGAAAATATATGAATGATATAAAGCTAAGAATCTGAAGACTTTCCCTATAAGAGGAAATGAGTGAAGTGGAGCAGGTGCATCCATAGGAGAGATCTGACCTTCACAGTCTCTAGCCAGTGAAGGTCATTTTTTCCTAACCCCAGTTAGTAATAAAGGCTCTTCTTCTCTTTCTTGTTCTCCTTCTCTTTCTTTTTCTCTTCTTCCTCCTTCCCTACAGAAAAAGCTTCAGTTGGAAAGTTTAAGGTAAGATAGGCAAGGCTCTAGCTCAGGTAGCTGGAGGGGGTACACTCTGATACAGGGGTTCAGATGGGCCATCTGGAAGGGCAGGAGGCCAGAGTCCAAGGATCAGAGGGTGGGTGGAGTCTGGTTGATCATTATCTCAGTCCTGGTGCCAAGGTTCTGGAATCCTCCTTGCTGAGGGATGGTTTCCTTCCCAGGAGAAGGTTGTCTCTGTGGTGGTCTTTGTCATGTCGGGCTCAGGATTTCCTAGAATCCAGGCAACCATGGGTTTAGGACAGTGGCTCCAGGTTTCTGGGAGTAGCTGATTCTCTTGTAAACTTCTTATCTTGTTGTCCTCAGTCTGTATGCAGGAAGGTTACTTCCTGTATATTTCCCAGAATAGTACTCTTTAAACTGGTGAAGGACTGGTTTTGTTTTTGCTTTAGTTTCAAATCTGCTAGGTATCTATAATGCCAGTTCATGTTTTCTAATATCAATGAATTCTAGGAACAACAGAAGTTAAGGAGTAGAAAAAGTTTATTGAAAGAAACTTCTGTCTAAGAGAGACAGCAAGGAGACTGGAAAGTGGGTTCCCCAAAACTCTTCTTAGAATGCAGTGATACCATTGCATGAAGAAGCAAGGAAACATGAGACTAAAAAGAACCAAACAAATCCTTGAGGTGGAGAATATAATGGCTGAACTGAAAAACTCAATAGAGAGTTCCAGCAATAGGCTAGATCACACTGAAGAAAGAATGAATGCATTTGAAAATAGGTGATTTGATAGTCTCCCATCAGAGAACAAAAAGTTGAAAAACGGAGGGATGTTTACATGACCTGTAAGACACTACCAAACAAAACAATATAAATGTACCAATAAAGAATTCAGTCAAAGAAAAAGAAATAATGACAGAAAACTTTCCAAACCTGGGGCGAGTAGGCAACACCAGATACATAATGTTTAAAGAACTTCAAATAGCCTGGATGTCAAGAGATCTTTACTCAAAGATATTATAATCAAAATATTGAAAGATAAAAAATTTGAAAGTAGCAATAGAAAAGCAACTCATTATAAATATGGCACTCCCCACGTATTAAAAAGCTATCAGTAGTTTTTTCCAGCAGAAAGAGGTAGGATAATTTACTCAAAATACTGGAAGAAAAAAACTTACTAAGAATACTTAAAAATGAAAGGGAGCTAAAGACTCATAAATAAAAGGAAAGAGAGTTCACCACCACTACACTTTCCTTATAAGATATGCTAAAGTTAGCTTTTGCAGGTTAAAGTGTTAAATTAGCAACATGAAAATATATAGAAGTATGAAACTTATTAGTAAAGTCAAATCGATAGTCATTCAAAGACAAATCTTAAAAATAATTTGTCATTGGTTATATTATATATTGGTTATAATCTTTAATGTTTACATCTCCTAAATATACATAAATGATAATATTGATAACAAAACATGTGAGGAAGGGAAAGGTGTAACTTTTTGTATCTGACTGAAGTTTTTATCTTAAAATAGTCTGTTTCAACTAAATGATGTTTTATATAAGCCTCATAGCAATCACTAAAAAATATGTAGTAGATACACAAGGGACAAAAAGCAGACAAAGCATATCACTACAGAAAATTGTCACATCACAGAGAAACAGCAAGAGAAAAAGAAAAGAACAGAGGAACTACAAAACAGAAAATGAGATCAAACTACATGCTGCCTATGAAAGACTCACTTCGCCTTTAAGGACACACTTGAGATGGAAGTGAAGAGATGGAAAAGATATGACATACAAACAGTAGTCTACAGAGAGCAGAGGTCACTTTGCTGTGTCAGAGAAAATAGAATTTAAGTCCAAAATGTTCACAAGAGCTAAAGATCACTTGTATTGGTTAGGGTTCTCTAGAGAAACAGTCAATAGAATTATGCAAGGGGATTTATTAGGGTTATGGAACCAGAGGTGAAAGACTCCACAATAGCCGTTGTGCTCTGGAGAGCTGGAAGATACAATGGCTGCTCAGTCTAGAACCTGGAGGCTGCAGAACACGAGGGCTCAGAGATGCAGCACTGCTCCCAGACTGAGGCGCAGCAGCTCCCTGGAGAGTAGCTGGCACATTCTCTGTATTGAAATGCTGAAGTCTCCAGTTGGAGACTGATACCCACAGGCAGTGGTGTAGCCAAAGGCACCTGCTCAAGCAGAATGGCACTTTGAAGGGAAGGCCAAATTCCTCCTTCCCCAACCCCTTTCTTTCCATTCAGACCACAAGCTATTAAATATGCCACACAAAATCAGGGTGAGGCTTCTTCCCTCAGTTTGCTGTTGTACATGCCCATCATCTCTGGAAACACCACACAGACACAGCCAGAAGTGTGCTTTTCTAATCAATCAGGTATTTCTTTATCCAAGCAAGCTGACATAGCTTGAGTAGTTGCATATTACTATATAAAAAGGGGTCAGTTCATCAAGGTGATGTAACCACTGTAAATATTTTTGCAACCAACATTGAAGTGTCTAAATGTATAATGCACACATTAACAGAACTGAAAGGAACAGTACGGTCCTTTAAGGGACTTCAACACTCTGATTTCAATACTGAAAAGACCATTGGATAAGAAAATCAATAAAGAAACTGGCTTGAACAACACCACATGAACCTAATACACCTGTACAGAATATGATTTTTTTTTTGGTACTGGGGATTGAACTCATGACCTTGCACTTGCCAGTCAGAGAGGGGTGCCACTGAGCTAAACCCCTAATGACCTCTACAGAATATGATGACCTGATTGAAATGAAATTGATGTGATAGCAGCAAAATATGTTCTTCCTTAGCATGCATGTGGAGCATTCCGCAATTAGATTATAGGTTACACCAAAAAAAAAACAAGTCTTAATAAACTTAAATACTGAAATGGTATAAAGTTTTTTTTCCTGGCCACAGTCATATAAAACTAGAAAATTAACAGGAAGAAAATTTACTTTAAAAGTTTCTGAATGCTAAATCAATATGCAAAAATCAATTGCATTTCTATAGACTACCAATGAACTGCCTATAACAGAAAACAGAAAATAATCCCATTTATAACAGTGGAAAAAAAGAATAAAACACAAGAATAAATTTAGCCAAGGAAGTGAGAGATCTGTACACTAAAATCTGTAAAACATCGATGAGAGAAATTGAAAGAGATAAAAATAAATGGAAAGATACCTGATGTTCATGAATTTGAAGAATTAATAATGTTAAAATATCCATATGACTCAAAGTGATCTGTAGATGCAGTGTGATCCCTATCAAGATTCCACAGAAACAGAAAAAGCAATTCACGTAGAACCACAGAAGACCCTGAAGAATGAAATCATTCCTGAAAAAGAAGAACAAAGGTGGAGACATCACACTTCTTGAGTTCAAAATATAAGACTGTGCCACTCAAAACAGCGTGGAGTGACAGAAAAGCAGACATGTTGATCAGTGTAATGGGACACGGAGCCCACATATAAATCCACACAGAGATGTCAGCTCATCTTTGATGAGGTGCCAAGAGTACACAAAGGGGAAGAAATGGTTTGTTCAATAAACATATCGAGAAAGCAGGATATGTGTATATGAAGAATATACGTTAGATTTTTGTCACTGTGAAAAAAATTCTCAGGAAAGTCACCTTCAAAAGAGGGAAGGTCGCTGGCTCAGTTTCAGAGGCTTTGGTCCGTAGTTGCTTTGAAGCTGTTGTGAGGCAGAACCACCTGGAGCGGGGATGGAGAAGCAGGGGACACGAGATGGTCCCAAGGGCAGGCTCATGCCACCAGTGAGCTCCTGGCCAGAGCTCACTGACTTATAAAGTCATCAGCGGATTAACCTGTTGATGAGGTTGGCATCCCCACAGTGGTCGCCTTCTAAACACCAGCGACTCTCTAGCTCATGAGTTCTGGGAGACACTTCAAGTCCAAACTTCACGACAGCAGCTGTATGCAATCTCTCTCCCTCCTCTCTCTCCTCCCCTTCTTTTGAGAGGATCTCATGCGCTAGTCCAGGCTGGCCTTAAACGATGTAGTCTAGCACACGCTGCTTCTTAAACATATGTTAAATGCAGAGAGAAAAGAATACATTCCCAAACTCCTTCCTGTATTTGGAAGCAGATAGGTGTAGCCTTAGAATTTTAAAAGAGATATTCGTTGATATTCACACAGATCGAAAAGTTATACTGGAGTGGGTGGAAAGCCTAGGTTTGCTTCCCATGACAGTGGGATGCCTTTCTGAATCCAGGAGATGTTAAGATCAGGTGTTTATAACTAACAACATTTGGCCCAGGTGCTATTAAGACAGTTTTTGTTCTGACTCTGTCCCTGTTTTTGAGATTGTTAGCGCAAGATAACTGGAAGTAACCATTGGGTGTCCTTGGAACATGTAGCCCCCGTGGAAAGAAAATGCCTGGTGCTTTGACCAAGGGACAACCCCTACTACCCTGTGCCCGTAAATTGATGGCTGGCAGGAGAGAGGGTGGAATGTCCGTTCTGTATTCCTCTGGCTTCTCCTCATTGGAATAATCATTGTCCCTTTTTGACTTGGGAAAAAAAAAAAAAAGATTAGGGCCGAGGGTTAGCTCAGTGGTTTTGGCGCCTGCCTCGTAAGCGCAAGGTCCTGAGTTCGATCCCCGGTAACCACATATAATGCTGGGTGTGGAGACACGCCCACCAACAATCCACACCGCATACCACAATGCCGGACATGGTGGCTCACGCCTGTCATCCCAGCACTCGGGAGGCAGAGACAGGAGGATTGTTGAGTTCGCGGCGGCTTGCCTGGGCACCATAGTGAG
>PVIC010023243.1:0-27050 GCA_004025085.1 Thryonomys swinderianus | reverse complement strand
CACAAGGGAATAAGGAATCAAAATCTGTGAAATTAATCATTCAGTATAAGAAATTACATAAATTTTAATAGGACAAAATAAGAAATAAAACATAAGAGAAGTAGAGAACATGAAATTGTAGAACAGTTGCACAATTTCGGGAACGTATTGAAGAATTACAAAAACATCAATTTAAAATCAATGATAGGATATTCTTGTGCTATATTATCTAAATTAATTTTTTATATGGGGTTGCTATTTAAGGCAGGTACATGAAAATAATGTTTAAAAATGATACGATCTTTGTTCTTGGGGAGAATTACATGTGAGGTTTACCAACTAAAACCAGAGTCATTCTCTGTGCCTATATTAAGCAAAGATAAACAAAAATAATTTTTCTGTGTACCGTAGAAACACTTGCTCCTAGAAGATAAGACTGCACAAGTGCTAAACTGCTAAATTATCAAAACTAAAATTTACTTCACAGGACTCCTTTAAAGATGGCCTCACCACTAGGATTTAAGAAGCCAAATCAACGGGCCAACCTTAGCACCTCTCTGCCGTGGTCACTCGGCCCAGGCCCTGGGACCCTATAAATATGTCTTTCTGTCTTCTCTTTCTTCAGATAAAGCTAAGACTCTTAGCACCAGGGCTAGCAAACAGTCGCACTCCATCGACAATTGTTTTTGTTCTTGGTGCTACTCTAGGGGATAAAAAACAGGCTGAGCAAGCAGCCAAAGGCTAGCTCACATTCTCCGCTTTCCACCGTGTCACTTCGGTTATGCAGAGATTAAGAAGTGGAGGCTGTGAGAGATTAAATAATTCGCCCATGGTCATGGCCTATAAACCAGGGCAGAGCGTTGAAAAGGTCTGACACATGCCGGAGCGTCTCCTTTTCCCATTACAGCAGCCTGCTTGCCCTCTGCCATCTCCATTTCTGCAGTGTGCCGGTAGAATTCTAGGCAGAGTCCTGTTAGCCGGTACTTTTCCTTCAGATAATCTTAATGACAGCGCAAGAGAAAAATCCTTCAACTGCTATTTTTATTACTCCAATTGCTATAGAAAGACTATGTCCGACCTCTCATTCTACCAGCGTGATCATCAAAGGCTGTGTCTGATTAAACTTGAGAAATAAAAGTAATGATGGCTTTGCACACATTATTTGGTCTATTTATACGTGTCTATTTCTCCTGAAAATTTAGGACATTTAATTTACAC
The DNA here is from genome assembly GCA_004025085.1 of Thryonomys swinderianus. Classification (NCBI taxonomy): domain Eukaryota; kingdom Metazoa; phylum Chordata; class Mammalia; order Rodentia; family Thryonomyidae; genus Thryonomys; species Thryonomys swinderianus. The sequence goes on along the minus strand of PVIC010023243.1, from coordinate 25,853 downwards.
GTATGAAGGCTGTAGAATATGACAAGTGATTTTTACAAGCATTGTTGTATTTTGAATTGATTTGATTCAAATCAAATTCAGTATGTGTGTTATAATAAACCTATTACTTTCTCGTGTTTAACTTTCCATTTTTAGATCATAGTATTTATTGTCATTGTTGGTTGAAGTTTAGCTCTGCAGTTTGACTCGTAACTATGGCCACGTAAAAACAAAGCATATTTGTTTGTTGTACATGTTTTTAAACAGTTGGCATTATTCTCAAAGGTGCCGCTGGTGACTGTATGCTCTTGTTTGATTGCTTAACTGGTGAAAAGCATCAACACATTTATGGTCTATTTTATAAATTTGTTTTGGGTAGGTTTATGTTTAGGTTTAAGTGTAGTGTTTGTATGTATGCTCACGACTTGAAGTCTGTGATCATTACTTCACTCTGAATGCAGGAGGGGATTGTCTTTTCTATATGAACTCATATAAAAAATATAGATTAAAATAAGTGTTCAATGGAGGTAAGATAATAGCATTGGTTTAGAGAGCAGAGCTATTCCTTTGTAATGGCTCACGTCCAGTAGAAAGTTAAAAAAAAAATTGTCAAGCTTTCCAGCCTTTTCTCTCTTCCTTCTGTCTTTTTTGGTCCAAAATAAATGTAAATTACATAACCCTATTTCCTGTTGCTAATCACCTACTCCAGTCAGGATTCTTAAATAGTCATTAAGCCTGGGATGAAATTTCTGTCATTTCTGAAACGAAAAGAGAATTTGGAGCAACCCATTAACAGAACAGGAAATTCCCTAATATCCTCAGGATATGTATAGAAACCCATGACAATTAAATACAAGAGGAACTAACATCTCCAGGGGATATTTATTGAATAAACTTGCTTAAATACATCTGACAAATGCATTATCTTTGCAAAAAAGTCTAATTACCAAGATCCATTTATCTAATTAAGTGACCCTCAAATACTCTATTTTTTCTTTTGTGACTCCACTGTAATGAATCACTAATAATGAAACCAGCTTGTTAAAGTGGGTACCAAGATAATCAACTTATTTGTACATCTTTTGTGTTTTCTACATTAGATACAGGCATTCTGGGAAGAAACAAGCCATAATTCTGTCCCGTTAAGACTGAATAAAGTGAATTTTCCTGGGCGGTTTTTTAAAGAAAAATGAAAAACATTATTTTCTGTGTTTTTTTTTCTTTTGTGGCAGAAACAATAAAACAAATGAAAGAAATGTGTTAAACACTGTAAGTTATATTTGTAAAAGAAAGGAAATTTAAAGTTTTTTCCATAATGTGGTAAAATGATAGCATACTATAATTTCAGGTCATCAAAGAATAATTATATCATAAAAGGAAAAAGGGATGTATTAAACTAGCAATAAAGTGAAGACTTGCTATAGCACAAACTGCACTGTATTGAAACTCAGCAAAGTTCTGGTTTATTCAAAGAACATTCACCAGCAGATTTCTCAGGGTACTTTTTGATGTCAAGGTCTTTTGAATTTATTTCCCATTTTTTTCATCCTACCCCTGTCCTCCCCATAAAATACATAATAAATACATAATACATACAATACATAATTTTCTCTAAACATTTTACTTTTCTCTACCACTTACTCTTGGCCTTTCCTGGGTTGAGAATACTTTCTTCCATCTCTTCTCAGTTGATCTAATTCCCAAAAGGAAGCTATAGGGAATGGGGAGGGTGAAGATATTGAAATTTGGAAGATGTGGATTTGAATCCAAGGTGTCCCTCTCACTAGCTATGCACCAGCAGGGGTCACACTTTGAAGTTCAGTTTCCCCATCTGGAAACTTGCAAGGTATATCATCTATCTCATGGGATGGATTTAAAGTTTAGATAATATTGTTGGAATTTTAAAAAAGTACTGAAGTTCAGAAAGGTCTGTGCAAATCCTGTTCTCTCTGTAGGATGTATGTATGCATGCATGTATGCATGTATGTTTGAGGTAAGCTTGTATGAATATATGTGTGTATGCATGTACAAATATATGGATTAGCAATTGTCACCACAGTAATCTCTCCTTTGAACATACTACACCAAACCTGCAATCTATTTAACCCTGTATATAGACCTTGAGTAATTGGCTTTTAACATTCACTACACGCTAATTATAGTGGTAACTTGGCTCATGAATGCTTTTGTTTGTGAACAATTTGGTATTTGGTTCTCAAACAGAAGCATTTGACAAAATTTTCTCTGTGAGCTCAGCTTCGGTTGACAAACACAGCTATGGCCATCTTTTCCAAATGACCACCAATATGGTGGTCTTTTCCAGAAGTGTGAAACAAATTAAGTGTGTGTACCTAGGTACTGCCGTACTGCAGACTTGCTAAAAGTCATCCTCAGGAGTAGATGCCGCTTGCTATCATGTGGATATGGATTGAGCTTATACCCTAAGAGTTTATGTGTTGATTAAGTGTCCACAGTGGAGCAACTTTAGGTTCTGGTGCACTTTTAGGGAGTGGATCCTGGTGGGAGGTTGTTTTTGCCTCCTCCCTGCGCCTTGACTTCCTGTATCTCCATGCGAGCTCTCTCTCTCTTGCATGTGCTGTTGCAACTGTAATGCCATCTGGCATGAAATGCTCACCAGAGCCAGTTTAATGCTAGTGCAATGCCTCTTTTCTTCACAAATTACCCAGTCTCCAGTATTTCAATATAGTAATGAAAAACGGATTGAAACAGTGGTGAAGATAGAAAATAAATTCCACCAGAAACTCAAGTCCTATGTTGAAAGAGACATTTATAGAGCCAAAGAAAAAAATTTATTGTAATTGATATTATAACCCCAATTGAAGTAGATAAAGTGGGATTCTCAGGAGGTAGCTTTAGTTAGTAGATAAGATCAAGATCCTAAGATCCTTCAGGTTATTTTGTTGTGCTCTGTGGAAGATCAGATTGCAGTTTGTCCTCCTCCTGAGCCTATTCTTTCAGATTTTTAAATGAAGTCACAAAATGAAAAAAGAGGAAGAGGAGAACAGCAAAGTGGCTTCTAAGTAAAAAATTTTATCTTCAAAACTTCTTAACACAAGAAACTTACTCTGAGCAAAGAACCTAGTAGGAAATCCTATGATGAATTCAAGTCAGAGAACCAAATCTACATAATAGGTAAGAGGCTGCAAAATCTTAGCCCCTAAGAAGAACACATTTTCCTTTCCTTCCCACTTTTTGATGTAGTCGCGGAGAGGAAGGGCAAAGGAAACCTTCCTGAAATAAAATTCGGGATTAATGGCTACCAGACAGACGCACCCAGGCTAGGAATTTGCCTGTGTCAGAGAAAGTCAGTCCTGTTCAGCCAGACTGGGTCATTCCTGCTGGCCAGAGAATGTCTGTTCCCATAACACTGTCTGATGCCGAGTTTGTGTGTGTACGTGTGTAAGTAGTGGTGGAGAGCACACCCCCCTCCCTTCACATAGTAGTTTCCTGATCAGCAGAAATACACGAATGTGCGAAGAGGACCGATTCCCACGAATCCTGGACTTGAGCTGGGGCGTGGTGGCTGGATGGGATTCGGGTTTCGTTCTTCATTCATCTCGCAAGAGGTGAATATATCTTTATTATGAAGAGAAAGGTGCACAACCAACAATTTGGGGGCCAAAGGAGTGGACTGTGGCAAAAGCTGCTAGTGGTTTCTTAATATTCATTTTTTCTCATGTCATTTGTTCATTTAGCGTTAATGCTGCACTCGTGTAATGAGAGCTTGATCTCTGTATTTCTCACCCTGCTTTGCAGCTGGTAGAACTGATGTACGTAGAGCATTTAGGGCTACGCCTCTGGGAGACGCGAACACACTCACCTTCCCAGTCATTACCTTCCTCCGGGCTGGATTGTGATCCCTGGGGCCGAATTAACGTAGACCATGCGGTTGATGGAAAAACTGCAGCTCTTGTCACAGTCAGCGTATGGACAGCGGTTATTTCATTTAGGACAGGAGACAATATTGCCTCTCAGGGAACGTTTGACCAGGTCTGGAGTCATTGCTGGTTATCATAACTGAGGTGCTTCATCCGGTGGGAAGAGGCAGAAAGGCCTTGCCGCCCACAAATCAAAAGAAGAGGGGCTCAGTCCACCTCACTGCTCTTCAGGCAACTGGCTCTAAGGCAGAAGCACCGTGGTAAACGCACCAGGCAGAACAAAGGCGCTTAGTTGCTGCTGGCCGGAGGGCGGAGTGGTCAGAGGCACCGGGGTAGAAGAGGTCAGGGCCGTGGGCAGTGCACAAGGTCACACCCCCTCGGCCCACCCAGACTCACCCAGACACATGGCTTCCTGCTCCAAGCCAATGGACTTAACAAGTATTGTAACATTACCAGAACCTTCAATAAACACGAAATCGAGGGAACACAGCTATGGGGGGACCCCCGGGGATGCTGCTAGACTTCTTCCAGTGCTCAGCACGGCTCTCCTTGACAAAGAGTTAGCCACCGAATGCCAGAGTGAGAAACCCTAACTTAGTTAAGTGTTGATAAAGTTACTAAATGTTCTAAACATTGAAATACAGATTCCATTTCCTAGAACGTACTTATAGAGCAGAGCTGGGCACTGAGAAATGAGGCCAGAACCCATGTTCCAGTGAGCCACGTGGAAAATATTTGAGTTTTATTCCGGGGGCAAATGGAAACCATTGAGGGATTGAAATAGGATAGGACGCCAATATGAACATGTCAGTGGACAAAATTTTGTCCTGGTGTGTTAAAAAGAGTTGATTTGTAGGTCCTTTTAGTAGCCGAAGTTGACAGGTAACATTCCTGACTAGGACATGGCAGTAAGAGAGGAAAAAAAAGTATAACTGTTTAAGAGATTCAGAATGTGGAGAAAAATGTATTTGGTGGTTTTGACATACAGCTCTTGGAGTCCATGGTTTCAAGGCTTCCTGAATTTCTTGTTTGGACTGGATAGATTGCATTGTCTGAGAACAGGACAATTTGTTTGGCTCATATATTTTCTCCAACCTAAGGAAGACATAGAGAAGACATTATTTATGAGGCAAAGGACTTAACAAATATTGTAACATTACCAGAACCTTCAATAAATGTTACTGTTTAGATTTATGGCCCCCATGTCTCACGTGTTGAGAGGTTGGACTTTTGGAAAGTGTTTGGCTACAGGAGTGCTATTTTCATCAGTGACTTAATCTCCTGAGGTGTACATAAATGAATATGCTCTTAGGAGATGGGGTCCAGTTAGAACGTGGATGACCAGAAGCTATGGCTTTGGAGGTCTCTTTCCCCTGTCTCTGGCTTTTCCTGCTCCCTCCACTTTCTGGAAGGTTCTCTCTGCCAAGCCCTTCAAATCTCTGAAACCATGAGGCACTTGCAAACACTAACTTTTCCCAGGGATAGAAAAGCTGAATAACATAATGGGTTTTTGGAATTGGGAGGAAGACATTATCTTTTTCACTTACTGAAACAAGCTGAAGCATTCTGAAAAACAAAGCATGAGTAACTAGGGTTTGAGTAAAACTTTTGACCTAAGGTAATCATTTTTTATGTGTTGTATCAGCCAGTTTTTCCATTCTTAGGGGGAAAAAAACACACTCAACACAACACACATAGTGTAAAGAAGGAAAGGCTTAATTTGGTCACACAGTTTTGGGTGACTCAGTCCACAGTTGGCTGTTCCACATGAGAAACCACATGGTAGAATGGTGTGATGAAGTTACCCTTAGAAAAACTGTTCTATCAGAATGAAAATGAGTATGGGAAGCTGTCTTGTGCAGGATCTCGCAGAATGAGCAATCATCCATTCTTAAAATTATTATTAATTCATTATTTCTGAAATAGAAATGAAATAGAGATAAGGTTAAAAACTTAAAGGAGTTTTTGTTTTATTAACTTCAATTGTAAGAGCCGCTTGAAATTAGTGAAATTATTTGCGACTAAGTAATAGAGAAATAACCTAATAACCTTAAGAATTTTAATTAGGAGGCCTAAACAATTAAATAATGATAGTCAAATGTTAACTTAATACCACCCAACTCATTTCCAACCATGGCATGCCTCAGAACGTATAACCATTTTTGCCCACCACTTTGGCATGTTTCTCCTATTCATTTTCTTAAAGGCCAGTAAAAAAGCAAAAGCAAAGAATTCTCAAAACTCTAGGACATATAATTAATGAAAATGCACTGTATATTTTTGTATTTCAGAAGATTAAAAATATTTTTTTTCCCTTTGGCTGATATTCCCATGTAAATTTTCAGAATGCCTCCAGAAATACAGAAAGCATAAAATCCAGATCTCTGGATTATTTTATGAGCATTTAATGCATGCTAGTATGTTTACTTTGAAAATTTATTACCAGCTTATTTTTTTAAATATAGTCTCTTATTAAAAATTTTTTCTCCAAAAACACATTGTAAAACCGAGAAGTTTCTTTTGTAGAACTGAAAATACAAAAACATATTTGCTCCCTCTGCTGGAGAGGGATGAGTGTTAATTTAAAGAGACTGATTTTGAGCCCAAGAAAGTAAAATGTCTGTTTTACTTCTTTAATTTAAGAAGTAGCTCAATAAGTAAATGTCATAGCATCCAGAGATGGAAACAAGGCACATTTCCCTGGTACATTTGATTTCAAAAGATGAAAATAAAAAGGAAGCACTTTCAAAAATATTAACTTGAAAATAAAGATTTAAGTGTTTGCTTGTAAAGCTGTGTTAGTGTTTATTGTAAAGTTTCCCTTCCTGTAATTACCTGTCTATTTATAAATGGGGAGTGTGTTTTCTGTTCTTTTATAGATGACACAGGGTCTTGAGCATTATGGTTTTATAACATGTATACCTGAACAAATAAAACAACAGCAGATTTTGCCTGGGTCTCAGCTTTTAGAAGTTTATTTCAGTTTTTCTCTTCTCTGTGTTCCTCAATTTTCACTTCATGTTCTGGTGCAATTATAGGAAACCTGTGCTAGCTAGTCTGATTCTAAATCAATCTGTATATATAGTAACAACAATCGTATTTAACATTTATTTTACCTAGGTACTAGGAGTTCGCTTAGGTTCTTTATGAATTTTACGCCAATTAACCTATTTAGTCATCTCTGATATATGTAAAAGATAACATTAAAAAGTCTCATTTTTACAGATGACAGAACTGTGGGCTAATATATAACTTTTCTAAGTTCAAAGACCTAACATTTGGCCAACCTAGGATTTTAAATTTGTGTGAATGATTCTATCTTGGAACCCAAATATGTAATCTTTATAAGAATGTTTGAATGGCTTCTGTAGTTAAATATTATATGGAAGTTGTTTTTCTGAATTTAAACCAATACAAGATTATACAGGTTGCTACAAGTCTTCTATTGTTTTTGCCAGCCATGGTATCAGTTGAAAGTTACTCAGGAAATGCAAGCTTGTGGGGGGCTGTTGTTCTCTTAGACTGGGGAAATACGTGACACACTGGACCTCCTGGTTAATACGCTTGCTTTTGAGTATTGCTACTCTGGGTTAAAGGTCAAAATTTCCTCTTGTTTTCTGAGTTAAAAAGGATATGGCCTTTGCAGCAGAATCATGAAAATACACTAAAAAAGATCTGCATATGTTGTGCCTTACAACGTAAAAGAAAGAGTAAGTTCTATAGATATTCAATACCAACTTTTCAGTCCAAAAGCTAAATTGCTACGTAGCTATACTTTTGTGCATCACATACGGTGATGGGATAGAAAATTACCTGGAAAAAATCTTTTACACTCTTAGAAATTCAATTCAATGCCTTTAAGCTGAAGAATTTTGAATTAAAGCATTAACATCTTACTTAATGCTTTGAATACTGACGTTTTGCCATTTAAAGGAAATGAAATAATGGATCTCCTGCTTTCCAGTAGCAGAGTCAAACTGAAATATAAGACCATTGAACTTACTAATTCTTGAGTGAGCAAATATTTCTAAATATCGTGGCCGATGATTGCTAATTTATTTAACTGACTAGATATCTGATTACAAACTGTTCAATAGCCTATTGTATTGAGTGAATATAATGGTATGGAAATTTAGATTGTGATAATGCAGCTCACATTTAAGGTATGGAAACTACGCTAACAAAATAATCATTTTAAAATAATTAAATTATTTATTAAGCAGTTATAAAGTCAAACCAAAAAAATCAATGCATTTTGATGTCTGTAGATACATTCATTTTAAAAAAGGTAAAACGACTTCACAATCATAAATGGTAATTCTCTTTCTGATATCAAAAACTCTCCAACATAGTGTGATGACACTGTACAGAAAAATTTCTTCAGGAGAAATCGCACCAGCCGTGTTAAGAATCCTTAAAATGTCCCAGCTTGGACGAGATGTTTCTGTTATATTATTTCAGGAAACTGGAGCTAAAGACAGAGAAAGTAGTTTCTGTCACAGTTTCAGAGACAGGGTTAGGTTGACGGGCTGGGTGAGCACGGCAAGGGTATCAGGCAGCTTTCTGTTGCTAGGAGCAAACAGTCCACATATACAACTTAAAAGAGAGCGGCTTATTTTGGGTCTGTTTGCTTCAACACAGAGAATCACGGAGGGTTTTTGCGGCCCAAAGTCTCTTCTTCTCGCAGGCCAGGACGCAGGCAAGCAGAACACCTCCTAGGTAACCTTCTGCGGCACACCCTGGGACTCATTTCTCACACGGCCTTCCGCTGATCAATCCTCAGATGAATCCAATGTTCCCATTGCCCCAGCGCCGCTCCAGAAGTCTCTTCATCTGGTCAAGGTGACAACTGAGATTAATTGGGGCACCCAGGGCCATTGAGGAAGATGGTTAGGGGTGTATCAGAAGTCTCGTAATAGAGCCTCCTGTCAGAAGCAAAACAATGGTGTATTGCTTGTAAAATTTTATTTTATACCACTATGGCCTGAAAAAAAAATACAAGTATGTTTATGTAAGTTACACTGCCCATGAGAAAATGGAGATCCAATGAAGATGCGACTGTTTAAAACATACAGTAATTTTATTGGAGAAACTAAATAGTAAATGCTAGTTTGAAAGGAAAATCCCATAATATAGTGAGTACCATAGTTGAAAAGTTATGAAATTAAATAAACTCACAGAGGCTACATTCGTGAGGGAAGAATGAAACATGGGAAGATTAAATAAATTATATTATATGCATACAGTTGGATTCTATGAGGCTGTTAGGATGTTGTAGGTATATTTAAAATATAGATAAGTTGAGTCTAAAATATATTCAAACAACACATGGGTAAGCAAGGAAAGATGACAAAAACTGAACAAATGATATAATCAAAGCAAAGTGGCAGATAAAGCCTAATGTATTGATAATTTTGCTAATTGTAAATAATTCCAAAGTACCAATTAAAAAATAGTTTGAGGGCCGGAGATTTAGCTCAGTGGTTCTGGCACCTGCCTCGCGGGTGCAAGGTCCTGAGTTCGATCCCGGTAACCACATAGAATGTTGGGCGTGGTGACTCACGCCCACCAGCAATCAATACCACATATCACAGTGCCAGGTGTGGTGGCTCACGCCTGTCAATCCAGCCCTCGGAGACAGAGGCAGGAGGATTGCTGAATTCGAGGCTTGCCTGGGCCACATAGTGAGCTCAGGGTCAGCCTGAACTACAAAGTGAGACCCTGTCTAAAAAAAAAAAATAGTTTGAGCTAGGAACAGTGGGATGTGATTGCAATCCCAGATAATTAGGAGGCTGAGGCAGGAAGAGGCTAAGTTCCAGGGCAACTAACTGGGACAAATCAGTGAGATCCAAAAAGAAGAAAGAAGAAAAAGGAAGAAGAAGAAGAGGAGGAGGAGGAGGAGGAAGAAGAAGAAGAGGAAGAAGAAGAAGAAGAAGAAGAAGAAGAAGAAGAAGAAGAAGAAGAAGAAGAAGAAGAAGAGAAGAAGAAGAAGAGAAGAAGAAGAAGAAGAAGAAGAAGAAGAAGAAGAAGAAGAAGAACAACAACAACAACAACAAGAACAACAACAAGGAAGAAGAAAGCAGAAGAAGAAAAAAAGAGAATGAGGGAGAAGAAAAAAGAAACGGTTAAAAAACGGCTGGAGATGTAGTTCAGAGGTAGAGTACTTGCTTAGAAGCGCAAGACCTGGTGTTAGACCCCCACCATTGAATGAATGGATAAATAAGCAAATAATAAGTAAGCGTATGTTTCATAAAGAATTATAAACTATATTCTATCTGCAAGAAATTCACTTTAAATTCAATAATACAGCTAAAAAACAATTGAAAATACATACTATACAAGTACAGATCAAATGAAAGCAAAATTTGGTATATTAATATCAGATAAAATAACTGCAGAGGAAAATTTATCAGATAAGAGAAGAATATTTTACATAATGTTAAAAGGATCAGTCCACCAGGAAGATAGAGCTTTGATAAATGTGTATGCTTCAAATAAGCTACAGAAACTAAAACTTCTTGCTTGATAGCAATATTTTTGTATAATTCAATAAATCAATTATTTAGAATACTCTAATGATCTTGCCTTTATTTATTTATTTATAACCTCATTTTTTATTTTCCCTTGGCTTTCTGAGATTTCTTCTGCAGCAGGCCTACCACAACGGCAAGAGATACAGCTCATGGCCAAAGTGGAAGCCTGACCCCTTGAGGCCTACAGCTACTGTTTTTTCTTTCATATATCTACTTGTACTTAAGACAAAGTAAAATTCATAAATTGTGCACAGTGAGAGGTTAAGAATAACCAGTAATAAAGTAGAACAATTATAACAATGGGAACACATTTTCTGTTCATACCTCCTGTGCATAAAGGTAATACCTTTTAATTTTATCTCGGTATGTATCACACACTGTGACTGCAACTTTTGCACCTTAGGGTATGATGATCAAGCTAACACAAATGCCTTTTCCTTTTTTAATTTCATGGGTAGAAGTTTCCTTTTCACTGTAGACCTGAGAAAGCACAGGATACAATAGGACAGTGGCTGAGAGGAGCGGGCTGGGGCCATACACAGACCCCAGTGTCACATCTCCACGACCTGCACGGGTATATCCAGAAGTGTGCTTTACAAATCCCTTGTGCAGATTGTAAGCCAATTAAGTTGACATGAGGTTAACTGTCATGCCTGATATGGCTTTACTTATGTATTTTTCTTTTTCCTTGGACCAACTGCCTAGGAAGGGCATGTTTTTCATATGTCTATGGTAATGGCAGAAACACAAAGACCACAACAGAAGAGATGTGAATATCTGAATATCTTAAGTTTAGTGTTAGAATGGATGCATATATTATCCTTTCTGCCCACTTACTGTTAGCTGAGGTTAAATTACATAGCTACGTCCAATATTTAAGAGGCAGGAGGATATACTCTCTTATTAAAGGAGGTACAAGCCCCCTCCCAAAAGATACAGGCATACAGAACAGTAAAGAATTGGGGCAGTGGTGAAATTTAGTAAACTCTTTGCTCATGCTACAAACACCTCTTACCACACACAAGACACCATACGCACACATGTGCACACATCTCTGAAATATTTTCTCGCTGAATTTGGGTAGGTTTTGCTTCACTTATATTTACAGTATCTATCATGAAACATAATGTCTCCAATTACATTCTTTTTGTCTGTCATATGCTTCAAGAGACATGCGTAATGGAAAAAAGGGTTGACAGTGGTGTGGATCACATGATCTGGTGATAAGGAATTTTATACTATCTGTCTGGAAGTTCCCTTGTCTACCTGGTGCATGAGTATGTATGATAGTTTTCAATTTTTCTTTCATTTTGAAGCTGTAATAAAACTATGGCCTGATCAGGCTAGAAGATTCTGGACATTTTAAAATAGTGTAGTTCAAAAATAATCTCTTTTCTTCATAACACTTGGTGTATAAATTGGGAAGATGGACATTTGAGGACATTTCTGTGTGTATAATAAGAACAGATTATATTATCTGCTTTTTCTATTGACTTCTCATGCTGTGTTTCCTGACAAAGTGATTTGGACATCCCTGATATTACTCATATCCCCTCATTATTTAATAGATATGGACACTGATCCCTTAGATGGGAAGGGATTTATTTCAATGTATGTCTGAGTCAAACTCGACTTTCTTGGATTTAGTGCCATATTTGCTTTCTATCCTGCTGAACAAAGTACCACAGATTTAGTGGCTTGAAGGAATACATGTTCATTATCTCAAAATGTGGGGCAGAAACTCACATTATCTCAAAATGTGGGGAATGGTTTAGCTGAATTCTCTCCAAGGCACCAGTCATTCGAGGGTAGATTCTCATCTGGAAGCTCAAGTGGGGAAGGATCAGTTTCCAAAATCATTTGAGTTTTGGCAGAATAAATTTCCTCGTGGCAGCAGGGTTTATGTCAACTCGTTCCTCCGAAGCCAGCAATAGACAGAAACCCAGCAAGGAGCACACAGGTCTTATCACCTCTCTCTGTTAGAAGCAAGTCGCAGCTTCTCCTTCATACTGAAGGGAGATCAGTACATGGAGTCATGAAGATGGGACCATCGAGTCAGCGTAAAAATCTGTTCAACACAAATACTGTGGTGCGTCAGCTAAAGTATTAATGGTGATATTATTCACTGGAGGTGAGGGAGAAGTAAAAAGTAATAATCCCCTTAACCTCTGATGTTTTATATCTGGACTTAACCACTCATTTTCCCCCTCGATTTTAACTTTTATTAGTACATATTTGCAATACATGATGATTGTGTCCCTTGTGCGGAGTCGGTATGTGTGCATAACACATTTTAGTTCTTTTCTCATCCCCTTTCTCTTCATGTCTTGGCTCCTTCCCTTTTGCAAAAAGATACATCTCCCCATGATCGACCTTTTATTTTGCTCTTTATAGTTTGGCTTGAAAATGGCAGAAATGATTATGTGCACTATCTGTACCAGAAGGTGTGCATCACCTCTTTATCTTCTCCTCCGGGTTAGTCACTCTGGAGGAAGCCAGCCGCCGTGTCATGAGGACACTCAGCCTTCCTGTGGCACAGTCCACGTGCAAGAAATCCAGAGCTCCTGTTAGAAATAACAAGAGGCTTCCGCCCACAGCTGTGTGAGTGCTGGGCTTCTGTTGATAGCCACGTGGGCTCCCATTTTGGAAAACAATTCAGGTCCAGTCAAGGCTTTCAACAAGTGGACTCCAATCAATGTCACCTTGGAAGAAACACTGACTCGGAATCACTCAGCCAAGCCACTCCCAGCATTGCAACTTAGCAAACTGTACAATTCACACACATGATCAGTGGAAGTAACTAAGTCTTAAGCTTAACTTTTTAGTCAGTAGTGTATGATTAACAAGGGCACAGATGTGCTTTACTGTCAGCTCTACATAGGAAGGGCTCGACTGTGTGTGTTTTTGAGACAGGGTCTCGCTTTGTAGTTCGGGCTGGCTCTGAGCTCACTCTGTAGCCCAGGCAAGCCTCGAACTCAGCAACCCTCCTGCCTCTGCCTCCCGAGTGTTGGGATGACTCAGCAACCCTCCTGTCTCTGCCTCCCGAGTGCTGGGATGACAGGCGTGAGCCACCACGCCCGGCACTGTGGTGTGTGGTATTGATTGCTGGTGGGCGTGAGTCACCACGCCCAGCACTGTATGTAGTTACCGGGATCGAACTCAGGACCTTGCTCTTGTGAGGCAGACGCTGGAACCACTGAGCTAAATCTCCGGCCCGACTGTGTATTTTTGATGGATCATACTTTATATTCTTGAAAATGGAGCCACTGGGAATAATGGCACATGCTTATATTCCTAGCACTGTGGGAGCCTGGGTGGAGAGGAAGCACAAGTTCGATCTCAGCTGAGACAACTTAGCTTTGCCCCTAAATAAATATCAACTCAACATAGAATCACACAGTTTTTGGCATCTCACATTTTTTTTTTTTTTAACGCAATGCCTATAACGTGGCTCAAGTTTTTGATCTGGTAGGAAGTTTTCCCTGAAGAAACCTGCTTTACTCAGCCCTGAGAGCTCAGGGTGGTCTAAACCTTCTCCATCTCATATTCTGAAGAGGAAACTGCAGCGTCCGCTCGCAGCCTGGCATGTTCTCTGCCGAGAAAAGTTCCAAAAAGCCTTGACTGGGCCTGAATTGTTTTCCAAAATGGGAGGCCACGTGGCTATTAACAGAAGCCCAGCACTCACACAGCTGTGGGCGGAAGCCTCTTGTTATTTCTAACAGGAGCTCTGGATTTCTTGCGCGTGGACTGTGCCGCAGGATGGCTGAGTAGCCTCATGACGCGGCGGCTGGCTTCCTCCAGAGCGACTAACCCAGAGACAAAGCAAAAAGCTGACGCGCTCATTCTCGGACCGGTCCAGGTGCGCGACAGTTTTGACGCGAAGGTCTTTGCTCAGAGGCTCTGCTGGAGGGAAACCAGCCAAGAGGTAAAGTCTTCATAGGAACTAGAGCCCTAGCCGACTGCACAGTGAGGAGCCTGTGGGTTTGTCCTCCCCAGATGCAAGAACCCAAGCACTGGCGTAGAAAAGTTCATCAAATTGAATTGCTTTTCTTAATGGAATTGACATCCGCTGGTATAAATGAAAGAATAAATTCCTTTGGGGCCGACGTTAAAATGACAGTTCCATGTGGCTATCAAAATAACAAGGCTTTACAACTAGATGCCCACAAGATGGAAATTATTCTTAACTTCTCTAGCACTCTGCTTTTCCCCCCTCTTTATAGTCCACATGATGCACTCTTATAGCTAAGGGCTGATTAAGCAATGATGGGATATATTCACTTTCTCACTTCAAAAATTATTGCAAAATACTCTTTCCCCAAACTCATCTGTTTTGCAAATATCCTTATTACTTTTCCTTTGCTATTGATATTTTTGTTGTTAAACTGATGTCAGCTAATGTATAGAACTCAGTGGAAGAAGCACAGTGCCTATTAGTTTAATTTAACCTGTGCTAAACTGTGATATTGGTGCTTTAGAGAAGTACATTTAACAAGGCCTGGGTTTAATTTATCAAGTATACTGAAGTAGGTAAATAACAGCATGAAGCCTTAAACATCGACTCTGGCAGTATAATGAGATCAGTAGGTTAGCCCTCTATAAAAGGACTAGGGATAGAAGGAAATCCAGACATAACAATCACACTGAGCAAAAAGAAGCCATTCTAGAGAGTGTGAAGCAATTAGTCAGATTTACAATCTCAAAGTTGGAAAGGGAAAATTACTTAAGTTAAACTAAGAAGCATCCTAAATCATCATTATACTGTATCGATCTTCAGTGAAAGTGACTGGCTAGAAACGCTTGGTTAATTTTTACCACTAAATATTTCTGTATTGTTTGATGGGAGCCAAGAATATATAGTCTGGCATTTGAACTGCAGTAAGTTACAAGTACAGAAGGCTTTGCAATGTGTGGAGGCCTTTTGGAAAAAGACTCCCAGTACTTTCAGGAGAGTGAATGCTCATCTATACCTTGGGCATCTTTTTTAGCATTTCTGTCAATCCACCAAAGCACAGAATAGGCACACATATCTGAGAGGAAAGAAAAAGTGGATATGGTAGTAGTTTTAAGTGAGGAGTAATGTAAGTTGTATTATTTTAACTATTTGGCTTCATGTCAAATATGCAATCATCTGTGTACTTATTACATAGCCCTGAATATTTCTGAGATGATTTAAAAATATTTCATATCCTCAAAATAATGCAAATGAAATTATGAAATATATATCTTTATGACAAAAATATATATTACAGATATATATTACAGTCAGTAGCAAAATGGCTTTTTTTTTTTTTTTACCGATTCATGAGCACAATTTAAAATGTCAAACTGTTCTTGTTGGAGACATCTGACCACTTCAATTAGAAATTTGGATGGCAAAGAGAAACATAAAATCACTCCTGTTTGCCAGGGAAATCTATCCTTGGATTTGTTGAGCACTACTTGGAAAACTAAGTACTCGTCATCTGTATATTTCTGGCCATGGGCTGAGGGTTAGACAGAGTCACTTTCCAGGAAGAGAAGCCAAATATTATTGCTACCAATCACCTCTTAAATAAATGGCTTGAGAAAAACGTCATGGGAAAGTATATTTCTTTCTTCAGATGAGGTGTGATGACCAATGCTGTTAGCCTAAGTAAAATCCTAAGAAGCAAAATATACATGAGCAAACACACATGCACACATGCGTGCATGCACACATGCAAGCACAGAGTCATCATTCAGGGCCTGTGGAAGATAGGTTTCAGACCCAGCAAGGCCAAGAGTGGTGAGCACCTTTTAGGAGTGGAATTTTCCATATCTGTTGGTGTTGGGCCAATCACCACAGTCAGTGCTCAGCCAAGTGTTAGAATCTGTCTCAGATTGCACCTTCACACCTTGCTTTTCTTCTACTACAAACCTTTCCCCCTTCTCCTGGTAGATTTGTTTCACTTTACTATTGTTTCATTGTGAGGCTGAGGTATTCAAGGAAGCCCGTACTGCGGATGAAGATATATACTCATGTCCTTTCCATACAAATTTGTTTCCCAGTGACAAACATTTTCTCTGAGGTCTGGTCATGCAGGCCAAACATTGTATCCTCTCATCTAGTGTAGAAAAGGTGTACATCTCATGAGCAGTACATTTCTGCTGTGTTCCCTGAAATAAAATATAGCTTTACTTTTCTGTTAGGCTTTTTGAAAATTTAAGTGTTTGTTTTCTTGTCGTATACTCTTAATAACTGTGTAAGACAGGCTAGATAACCATGTCAGATAATCTTGTCAGTTTGACTGGATTGAGAGACTGTCAGCAAGGTGATCGGATCATGGGGATATTGCATAGATCATTGGATTGATCCACTCCTGTTCACAGCCAAGGGCCCTGTTTAGAGGTGGGGCCCAGCTGCAGGTGGCAGCAAGGGTTTGGAGGGTACACATGTCTCATTGCTCTCTTCCTTTTGCTAGGTTTTGCATCTTCCTGCAAATTAGGAGCTTCCCTGCACCACATTTCCCACCACAAGGTTCCTACCTTGGAGCCAGTTTACCATGGACTAAACCTCTAAAACCATGAACCACTGAGCTCTCCTTTAAATTAGAGATGTCAGATATTTTGTCCTAACGACCTGAAATCTGACAAATATAGTAGTTTTATTGCCAATACATCGATAAAGAAACTGCAAATCGAAGTTTCTAGATGATGCATCTGGAATCTGGCAATTAGGGATGGTCTGTGTTTGTTGTATTATTTACTTGATAAGTTCTTTTTGTCTTGTTAGCTCTACAAGGTTTATATTATTGCCTCATTTTGTAGATGAGAAGATTGAGGATATTAATTGCCAATAACACAGAGCTCAAATTTGTATCATTTGCAAACCAAATTTCATTCTTTTTAAAAACTTTTCCAAGAAACCTCACTACAAATCCAAATGGCTACACTTTCTACAATCTGAAATTCTTGTTTTTGTCTAAATCTCACCTTAACAGGTAATTAATTCTTCATGAACTAGTCAGGCTTTTTTTGGCCCGAGGAAAAAATATCTTGAGAATAAAATGAGATAAAATGTAGAATTAAAGTGTAATAATTGAATGATTTTTATAATACAGCACTTAAGTAGTCATAGATAACATCCCATACTTAATCTGAGTTTAGAGATAACACCTGTGGTATTTGTCCTCAAATTTTTTTTCCTAGTGTTTTGCACTAGGAATAAAAAAATTGTTTTGCATAAAAGCAATACCAGCAAGTTTTCTTGGGTTTGCCAGAATAAAAACATAGAAGCTATTGACTTCTATAAGTACATGTGCTTTAGATAGATTTAGATTTGTGTGGTTTACAAGCAAATTTAAATTTTTGTTATATTAGCATAAAATGTTTAAAAGACTCTTCGAACTATGACTTTAAAATGGACATAGATTTTTTTCTCACAGGAAAAATTGCATGATTAATTGCAAACAATATCCCTAAAAATAGTTTTGCTCATTATATAAAATTTCTGTTAATAAAATTATAACTCGGTAAGTATTCATTTTTGTGCCTTTTTTGCACTTTAAATATTGCTTGGTAAATTCTAGTTCTGACAGTAGTTTAATGATTTAGCTTGAAGTGGGTTCTTTGTTATACTAAAGAACTGTAATAAATCAGTTCAATGAAAAAATTTGACTGTATGTGACTATATTAGCTTTAGGCCATTCAAAAGCAGCTAAGGCTTTGTTCTGCCCTAAGAAAGGAATGTTCAATTCATTACAACAGGTAGAAAAAAAACATGTTTATGCTTTTCCTTGGTATTTTTCTTAAAGATTAATCTTTTCTTCACCACTGGATCTGCACAAAAACAAATTTACTTGAAAGGAATTAACTGTCACACAGTGTGTGAGTCTTAGTTCTCTTAAAGTGAATAGGAAATGGCTGGGACCTAAATAATATTTCAGTTGGAGAGTAATGTGCTTTCTGGTTTCTACCTTGTCAGATTCTCACCCTGTTCTCCAGGGAGGAGAGGGAAGATTGCCTGCTCAACATATTTTGCCTAAAGCAAGTCCTGAAACTAGGATGCATATTATTCATTCCACTGAGTGCTGATTTCCATAGGTTGCCAAGGGTCAGAATACAATCCATTTTCTTAAAAAAAGTAATACTGCTCTTTTACCAATGAAGTTAGAGTTTTGCAAAATAATGAAATACAGGGGGAAAATAGGGAATGTTTGATAGGGAATACTGATTTTTTTTTGTCCAGTAAACAATAGAGAATCTGGATTTCAAATAGGTTAAATTTTTAGTAAAATTAATTACTTCATTTTCATCGTATTGGGAAATTTACAAGCTTGAGGCTGCCTTTTTAACCACAGAAAATAAGCACCAGACCCAGTGGAGGAAGAACAGTGAGAGATAGGATTCTGCATAACATTTACAAAGGACTGAAGAGAGCTTAAAGAGGTAAGAAGGCAAGAAGACTACTTGAAAGAAGAAATTATATCTTAGTCCAAAAAGAACATTAGGAAATGAAGAAGAGACAAGATATATCCTTTTCAAGAAGATAGACGCCCGAATATCCATCCGTCGTTTGGTGTATTTGGTAAAAGACTACCGTTAAGGGATTTGTTGAAGTGCCTCTCTACAAGATTGGAGCTTCCCTATCTTCTCCCGCTTTACCACAACCAAGTTTTTGCTGAAATTTCTCCGGGAAGGGACTTTCCTTTCATCTAGTCTCTCACTGGTATTCATCCAGTAGCGACAACGCTACTTTATGCTTTCAAAATTGTGGTTAGTTTTCATCTCATGATAGGCAGTCTCAGGATAGATAACGAGAGCACCAAGTTAACCTCCTTCTCCACTAGGCCGTCTCCTTAGCTGTTGCCTGCTGGGAGGGGCTTCGGAGGGGCTCAGCCTCACCAGCTGAGGGCCCCACGGTGGGAGGAGATCGAAAGATACCACATGGCTCTCAGGGGGGCTCCGATTGTGATTATGAAATCACGTTCTTTTGCTACATTGTTAAACTGTACATAAGAAGTGATCTCTTAACTCTTAAAAAAACATAAAACAAGCCCACCTCAAAGGTGTGTTATGTAATCATAAAGTAATGAGGTAACCAGTTAGATGTGTGAAGATTCAAAAGATCATTAAAAAAATCATAGATAACATCTCATGACAAGACTTTACAGGTCGAAGTGAATCTCTCTCTCTCTCTCTCTCTCTCTCTCTCTCTCTCTCTCTGTCAACAACAATGGTTGGAAATCTTGGATAATGAAGAGAAACTAGCCATCTGTGCATCTGATGAAATTTATTTCCAGCATTATTTATACAGACAAGAATTATTTGTATTGCTACCAGTTATCTAAAACTTACAGAAATGTAAACTAACTCAAGAGTCTGTGAGAGGTACTAAACTAGACTGTGGAAAGGAATTTTCTACATGAAAGGTTGCAAACTTCTCTGGTAAGAGATAAGATAAAAATATATTTGATTTTGTGCTGTACATACACTGTTACTTATAAATCTCGTTTCACTTTGTTTCACTTTTTCTTACTGGACTTTTGAAGATGGAAAAATCATTCATAGCTGAAAGGCTGTACAAAGGTAGACTGCTGGCTGGATTTGGCCTATGGTTTCTAACAGGCCTGTGCCCTGACCTCAGTGTGTAGAGTTTGTCATTTAAATCATCCAATCATTGTTTTGGGTCCATTTCAAGGCTTATGACAATTTCCACCAACAGTATGTGGATTCATCTCTCATTATGATGTGAACCAATTATTTCAAGATTCTACTTGTTCTAAGTCTTTTACTTTCCAAGCAATTCAATACTGTCTTCTTAGATCTAGAACTCAGGGCTTTCTTGATGTCCATTTGACAGCTTCAGATACAACCCCTATTGTCTCCTCATGTACTAATCAGTCCTTTATGTCCATTTCTCACTTTTGTAAATTTTCTCCTATTTTAGTAATTGCTCAGAATTCTCTCCCCCTTTAGAAATACTAAACTTTAGAAAGTCTGTATCAGTTATTTGTCCACAATTTTTCTGATTCTTTTCCAAGGAAAATATTCTTTCAGCTTTATTCCCATAGGCTTTATTAATGAAAGCTATTACAGTGTTCTCCACTTTATTTTTACACCTTTACCTGTATCACATCCCTTTCAATACTGAGTTGTTTTATTTACCTGATCCAGACCTTTGAAAGACAGATGCTATGAGTTGTTATACTGTAACTCTCATTTCTTGTCTTATGTCTTTCTCATTTTTAATTTGTTGGGATGAGGTTGAGTTTCTTGAGAGTTGGCCGACTGAGGGCCTTATTTTTCACTGGTCCTTCTCCAAGGGACTCCTCTGGTCCTTGCTCCCCACATGGTATCCAGTGGCTCTCACAACAGAGAGGATCAGTTCGTCAGAGTAACTTCAGTAGAAATGAGTATGAGTGAGCAAGAGAGAGGAGAGACACATACGTGCAGACAGAGGAGGGGAGGACTACAAGAAAGGAATCAAGTCTTTTCTACCCTAACCTCAGAAGGGACATTGCACTGTTCTTGCTCTACAGACGTCACTCAATTTACGATGGGATCACATTCTGAGAAACTCACTGAGTTGAACATTAACTAAGCTGAAAATACATTTAAAACAACTCAACTTACCAGACTCAATCTACCTGTCGCCCCCACCTGTAACATGTTCAGAACACTTATCATGGCCTACAGATGGGCAAACTCCTCTAACACAAGGCCCAGTTCACAATAAAGTGTTGAAACATAACTTCTTGAATAATATAGTGAAGAGGAAAAAAGAAAATGGAGTTTTTGTATGGTGATTTGGTACCACTTACCAATTAGAAAAATGTTTTTGAACAATAAGGCAGGGACAGTGTGTATTGTATTTGTTACGGGTGTTTAAAGAAATTGAATTATTTATGACTTGTTAGTCCGTAATACAGATGGCACACTCACTGCCATGGGGTTTGTAGTAAGTAAGAGAGGTAGGGCTGAACTTGGAAATAAAATGAGGAAAAGGTGGTTACAGCCCAGAAGCAGGGCGGTAGAAACAGGAATGTTGGAGGATAGAGAATTGTTGGGGAAGCAACATAAATAGGTGGGAACTTGGGTTAAATCAGCATAAAGGGCTTCTTGCTGAAGGAAGGACGCTGATCAGACAAAGTGATGAGGAACTAGGAGTTTGATTCGATGTCCAGTGTATTTAGATATTGAGAGTGGCAGATTATGGGCGACAAACCTTCATAAGATTCCTGTGAAGGCTGAATGATCCAAAAGACTGTTTGGAAGAGGACTCAGAGCAGCATGATTTGTTTGGATGTGCGTGACTGTTAGATAAGAAGAAGTCTTGAGCTCCAGTACATAGTGTGTGGGGGGCTTCTACCAGGTCGTGGAGACCAGGAGGAGGCACCACGATGCTGCGGTGTTTCTGCTGCAAACGCACCAAACTCCAGCTTACCTGAGAAGAAGTGACGCTGCTGCTTCTACCAAACTGGGAGAACTGCGGGATTAAAGCGCTCTTACGGAAGCAAAGCTCTGTGAAGCGCCTTCCCATGTAAGAAGACCGAGGGAAGCCATTGCTTACTGAATCAAAAAGAAATGATCAGATTGATCATGTTTATGAAGACGTGATCTTGAACCAAAATTAATGTATACGAAACATGCCAATGATTATGTCTACTTGTGCATTTTCTTCTCTGCTGAGTAGATCTTCAAGCTTTTGAAATCTAGACATTTTCCCCTTGTCTTCCTATGATACTGAGCATTTGGAACACGCATCTTGCATTTTAAATGGGCCTTTGGAAGGAAATAGCAACTTTCCCACAAAAGGAAAGCTCTTCGTCATGTTGGAGGTCTCTGGTGGGAAGGATGAGTTTACTCCGCCTCTAGGTATTGTAGACTCCTCAGAAATCATTACAGCGCGTGATTAATCTGGTTAAATCACTATCGTTTTGATTTACTGCTGCAAAAATGATTGAGCCTGCAATATGTTTTGGATCCAGTAGATGGCAGAATCATACTACAGACTACAATGGAATGAAAGTGAAAATGAGTATATTGAAGGCATGAAAAAAATTGTTCTCAACCTATATTAAAAATCTGCTTTGTTGTGGTTAGGCACGGTAGATGTAAAGGGATTTGTAACATTCCATCACAGAAACTTCTGATTCTGACAGATTTTGCTGGTAGTCCTGCAGAATAAATAATATTTCACAGGAATGAGTGATGTCATGTGAAATTAAAGTCATGTCTGTATGCTAATTTTATAGTCAATTCAATCAAGGTTTTCCTCCCTATTTTGCTGTATTTTAATAAGACTAACTGGATATGCTGTGGAAATCATTTTAATTAAAAGAAAGGCATATAGCGTTTGGTAATTAAAAACCACAAAGATCAATTGTTTAGGTGGTAGTGTTCGAAGAGTTAAAGGACGTGGGAAAAACAGAGATTTCCATTCAGTTGCTGTGTATCAGGTGTCTGCTAGCATTTCCAAGGGATGTACATATTATTGCACTTATTTTATCTTGGCACTTAATGATTGCTTCTCTGGTCTTGCTTGAATATTCTTGCTAATTGACAGTCTTGTAATCTAAACTAAGGGTGTTACATGATGATGTGATTGCACTCACTGAGAAATAGTTGACTTTCATGCAAAATGAACAAAATTAGGTAAAACAGGTAACATTTTTGCATTTCTATAAGGAGAGGATGTATACTATCAAAATTCAAGACAGTAAATTTTAATTTTATGTTTTTAGTTCAGAAGATGATGTGTAACCTGGTTAAAGAAGATAGTGGAAGAAAAATCTCCATAATGCTCACTGACAGCAAGGACTGTCACTGTATTTGTCCTTTTTGGCCTCAGCAGAACGTTATGTCCGTTCTTTCCTGGGAGTTGCCTTCTTCTCGGGAGGGGACAGCACAGGTCAAAGGGCCACACACAGCGAGGAGTACTGGAGCTGTAGATGGGCACTGATGCTAGCTGGTGGTAGCTGGTGCTGTCAGATTTGCAAGCTGAGCAATAGCACGAGGGAAATGAATACTGAGGCTTGTAGCTAGGAAATCAGAGCAAGACTGGATGAGCCATGAGATTGATTTGGGTAGTTCAAGAATTAAATTTAAACAGAGCCTACATGCCTGGGTACTTTTCTTGTGTGACACTTTGGAAGACTTTCTGTTTAAAGGTACCAGCTGGAAGGGGCACATTACCTGGATGCCTTCAGGGACTGTCAGTCTATGAGTCTTCTTTTCTGAGTCATGCTGATATCTCAGATCCAATTATACTGGAAATGGATTCAGATTACCTTTTGCTGGTACATTATCTTACCTCTGCTTGCAGTAAAGCTTTGTTGGCATTCTTCTGTCCACTGTAGAAATCTATGACAAGCCCAGTGGACCGGACATTGTATTACCTGAAAATGCTTGGTTTCAAACTGCAGTTCTAAGAAGTTCATTGTGCCTTCTCTTTCACATTAGTTAAAACTTGAATCTAATTTGGCACGAACACTTATAGTGCCTTGCTATTTTGCTTTCTATGAACAGAGAAATGTTCATTTCATTTATTTTTATTGTACCTATGTTTATCTATTTTCCCAATCCATAGATACCTATAAATAACCATGGAAATGGCCTTACATGAAGTTTTTTCTAATATGAACAAAAGTGTATGTACCAGTTCATTTTACAGGAATATTTTCTTATGTTTGTGTATGGCATTGAAATCATTTTTGAAAGTATATAATTATTCATTACAAAAGGGCTTAAAATATTGATTTCTTCAGTATTAGAACCTTGAAAAATTCAACAAAAGGAAGAAAGGTAAAGAACTTAAGTCTTTGCATAGAAAACATTAAAGAACTTAACAATATGATTTTATATCTGCTATTACTAGAAATCTGTATTAATTTTGATTTGCCATGTTTAATATGGAAGAAAGTATGTCTCTATCTGCTTTAGCATCAATCAAATACTTGTAGTTTGTTCAAGAGAATCTTAAATTACAGAAGCTCTTTGATGTTTGTTTCTATATCTTGGCTTCAGCCTAATTGGTAATATCTATTTTGATTTTGTTACTCAGAATTTCTGAATAAAACATTCTGATATTGGTTCCTACTTCCCAAGTTTTCTGTTTTCTTTCATCTCTTCACTAGAGATATTTGTTTTCCCAAAAGCTTTGGGTAAATTTTAAAAATCTATCAATATCAAACAGCTTTTCTTTTCTATATTTTAGGTTTTATTGACATATTTTATATACATGATGTGTATATACATCATGTATATATATAAAACATTGAGAATTTGTACCAGTATATGACACAACTTAATTCTCATTTTTCCCATTCCCCTACACACCCTACAACCCACCCCAGCCCCTATATACATAAGCTTTGTTTCCTTTTACTTACCATCACATTTTTTTTTTTTTGAGACAGGGTCTCACTTTGTAGTTCAGGCTGGGCCTGAGGTCACTATGTAGCCCAGGCAAGCCTCGAACTCAGCAATCTTCCTGCCTCTGCCTCCCGAGTGCTGGGATTACAGACGTGAGCCACCATGCCCGGCACCATCACATTTTTTATCCCCTTGTTTTATATATATATAAATATATATATATATATTTACATACATGATGTTACCTATGCCCCATTTCCCTTTGAATATTTTGTATTTCACAATGTCTATCATACATTCTAGAACTCATTTACATCTTCAATTTCTCATGTCAGAGAAAAGATATGGTATTTACACATCTGTCATCTATTTATTTCACCTATGTATATGTACTCCTGATATGCCCATTTGAATATAAGTGACTCAAATTTATTCTTAATGGCAGAGTAATACTCCATTTTACATGTAAAAAACCCCCAACATCTTCTTTATTCAGTCTCCAGTTGATGGGCATTTGGGTTGTTTCCAAGATTTAGCTATCACAAACTGAGCTGCTATAAACATGGGGGCACATACGTTGCTAAAATCAATGTGGATTAGAAACCTAAATATGAAAACAGAAACACTAACCCTGCTGTAAAACAGGCTAGGTAGAACTCTTTGGAGACACTGGCTAAGGAAAGATTTTATGAACAAAACCTGTATAGCATGAGAATTAGCAGAAGAAATCAACAAATGGCATCTCATCCTATTAAAAAACTTCTGCACATGGGCCGGAGGGTTAGCTCAGTGGTTCCGGCGCCTGCCTCGCAAGCGTAAGGACCTGAGTTCGATCCCCGGTTACCACATATGATGCTGGGCGTGGTGGCTCACGCCTGTAATCCCAGCACTCGGGAGGCAGAGACAGGAGGATTGCTGAGTTCACGGCGGCTTGCCTGGGCACCATAGTGAGCTCAGGGCCAGCCTGTTACAAAGCAAGACCCTGTCTCCAAAAAGCAAAAAAAAAAAAAAAATCAAAGGCAAAAATGACCATTTAGTCTCAGCAAGGGAGTGCACGTTCTCTGAACTCGGAGTATGAACTGGATTGATCTACTTCCTCAGGCCT
>PVIC010023242.1:0-27018 GCA_004025085.1 Thryonomys swinderianus | reverse complement strand
GGGCCCAGGGTCCCAGCTCCCCAGCCCACCCCAGGAGACCTTTGGTTCCCCTGCAGTTTTCAGATTACAGCTTGGAAGCTCCTGGCCCCAGATGACTTTGACGCCGGGAAAGTGGGCTGTGCGGGAGCTGAGGACCGGTCGCCTGCTGGGCAGGTGCTCACAGCTGCCGTGGGGTCACCCCTTCCCACACCTGGGTGTGCTGGGCCCCTTCCCCCTGCCTGCAAACCCCAGCCCGAGAGTCCCCCGTGCTGTGCTTCCGTGACCCCCTTCCCCACGCAGAGCTCTCCGGCCACTCTGGCTTCAGACCTGGTATGAGCCTCCCCAGACCACCCGGCCATATCTTTCTCTCGTGACGGTGCGGTGCCCGTGTCTCTCTTGCTGGCAGGGCCAGCTCGCCGAGGAAGGAGCCTGCGTTTCACCTGCCGCTGCCAGCGCTTAAAGCAGGGCCTGGCACAGCACGAGTGCAAGGCTTGGTGGCACAGCCCGCAGGGTCTCCGCAGTCAGACACACTGGGGCTGCAGGAGGCTCCCAGAGCAGCAGCCCGGACCCTGGGATCCCCCTCAGCCGAGTGCAGGCTCTGAACCCTGCCTTCGTACTTCATAGAAACCCCTTTCTCTATACAAAGGACAGCACAAAGTCAGACATGGCATGCCCTGGAGAAAGGAGTGGTTTATCTGTGAAGACAAGCAAGATTTTCTGGCTCACTGGAATGTTATCTCGGCTTCTGGAATGATAGGATATGGTTCTCTTGATAGGAAACCGTTCAGATCAGCTTTATAACCCGAGGTGCTTACCTGTGGCCTCTCTCCTGGGAGGTGAACCCCCTCCAGGTCTCGGGGTTAGGCCCAGTCTGGCCCTGAGCCAGCCGGGAGCCAGTCCTGACCCGGCCGCTGCTCCTGGGCCGTGCGCGGAAGCCCCTCCCGGGGAGGCTCAGTGAGACACCCAGACCTACCGGGTTATTGCAGAAAGCACAGAGGTCGTTGCCTCCTATGAACACCGTGATTATCTTCCAATCCTCCTGAAAATTGATCCTCTGAAACAAACAGCAAACAACAAGTGCTTTCTTGGGATCACGTCCAGGAAAACACGCGGTGCTGAATCCTGGATGGGACATGCCTTCACGCGCCAGAGAGGCGAGTGCCCATCTGTATTTTCTGCTCGTTGGTTTGGGGCTGCGGTCATGCTGCCAACCAGCCCACTGATTTTAGGTGGGTCCCAGACGTCCGCCTGGCCCTGCCACATGCAGTAGCTCACGGGGTATGGATTCAGCCAAACCCGAGGGAGCGGGGTCAGAGATGCTGAGCCGCGCTGCCCCCTCCCTAGCGTGGCAGTGGGCGGGTGGGGGAGGAGACGCTGGTCCTGGCCTGGCACGGAAGGTTTGTCCAAGGACCCTCTAGAAATCTGGAATCCTCCCTCTGCCTTCTGTAGGAAAGGGCCACTCTCCATTAAGAGGGAAACTCTCCAGACTCAGATGGGTCAGCCTCCCCTGAACAGGCTGGGAGAGCCTGGTGAGAGGTCCACGCCCGGCTCCCAGGCACCCCTCAGCCGCTGCTCCTCTTTTCTGGGTCTGTGAGCTGCACCCGCCCACTTCCGGTCGAGGGGTCCCGCTGGCGGCCGCAGACTCACGGCGTCAGCCTTCATGAGGTCCACCAGCCGCCGGGCCTGGTCCGCCAAGTCCCTGCAAGCGCACACGGAGGAGCGGGGTGAGAAGCAGGCCCTGGCAGGAGCGTCGCGAAAGCAGCAGGAGCCAGATATGGGGGCGCTGCTGGGAAATGGGACTGAAGGCCAGGACAGGTCTGAGGTCTCGTCTCCATCCAGAGGGGGAGGAGGAAGGCGGGGCTACGCCTGGAAGGGGATCCCTGCACATTTAAGGGGCCACGCTGGTCCCTGTTGACACACTTGATGCTGTCCTTTTGATGCTGTCCTTTTCTTTCTTTTCCAAGTCGGGCTCATTCAAGGCAAACACACGTCTACACAACAGCTCAGCCCCCGTCCCTTTTGACAGACGCGGTGACGCCGCCCCTCCCCTGTCAGAGCCACTGCGGTGAGCCAGACTTAACCCGATTGGGACACTAGTTGCCTCTTCCTAATGGTGGGAAGGTAACTTAAACTCTCAGACCGCGGGTGGGGATGAGGCTGCCTGCGCGGGCGGCCCCGGCGGGTAACGAAGGCCAGGGCAGCAGCCCCTGGAGCGGGAACCGCTTTCAGTCCTGGCTCTGCCGCTGGTGAGCTCTGAGCCCTTGGCAAAGCACGCTACCCTGCATGTCCTCAGGCTCTGCCTTTGCGAAACAGGGCTGACAGGCGCCCCTCTGCGGGAGAACCGAAGGAGGTGCCATGTGAAGAAAGGAGAGCAGCGCCTGGCACATGGTCAGTGCCCATTGAATGATTCCTATCATCACCAACAATGAGTACTGAGCAGAAAATATTAGTTGTCCTTTTTAACTACCAGCCCACCTGGCCTGATGCGGGTCACAGTGGCTACCGGATAACCTGTTCTTGAACTTACTTGAGCTTTTGTTTCCTCATCTATCAATCTGAAGTTACCAGGCCAGCTGCTCGGTCTATGGAC
Organism: Thryonomys swinderianus; assembly: GCA_004025085.1. Classification (NCBI taxonomy): domain Eukaryota; kingdom Metazoa; phylum Chordata; class Mammalia; order Rodentia; family Thryonomyidae; genus Thryonomys; species Thryonomys swinderianus. Next base: position 24,449 of record PVIC010023242.1, on the reverse strand, counting down.
TAGGCTTTCGGGATGCTATTTGACTGCGTTTATCATGAGGAAAACATGAGAATCTGAGCCTGCGCTGTGTCCTGCAAGGAGCCCCTACGCAGCACAGGTGGGATGCTAAACACGAAGGTGCTGCCATGCGCCTGTCAAGGGCTGCGATCACGCCTGGACCGAACCCTGCAGGACACAGATCTGGGCCTGTCAGCAAGTGGAAGCATCTGCTCAGGCCACTCAGCCTCTTGTTCCTACGGTTTCATCTGTCATCCGCAGGCCTCCTCTACCACCCGAGATTGCTCACGCAGAGGCAGCCAAAGGGTTCAGGAAAAGCGGGGGCCAGAAACTCAGGGCCGCCGTAGGAATCATGCCCATTTTGGTTACCCCTAAACTGCCCTTTCCAAGATTTCATTCTTCAGTGCCTTTCTGACCTAACCCTCCTCAGAACTGCCTCTGCTCATACACGGCCAACTGACCCATGCTTGAGAAAAGCAAACTCAAGGCAATATTAAAACAGCTCAAAAATTTAAAGCAGTAATCAGTAGCCTTTTCCTCCTACCTAATTAGGCTTTGCAGGACCCACTGTTCCTGTCAGAGGGAATGGAAAAGCTATGCAGGTGGCTCACAGTCTTAGGGTGATAGAGAGCTGGGGGACACCAGGTATTCTAAGGGTCAAACCACAGGCGTCCTAGGAACTACACGGAAGAGTGAGACTTGTATTATTCTGAGAGATAAAGAGGACTCAGGAGAAAGGATCTCTCCATTTCTCTTTTCTTTGATGGGAACGGCATGTCCCTGATCTCAGACGGGTAGTGAACTCCGAGGGGCACTCTGCACTTTAGCAGCATGACGGAGCCTGGGCCCTGAGGCCCATGGACCACGACGCTGCGCTCTCGGTGCTAAGAGGGGTCTTGGCTCCCTGAGGCACCATGGCTGGGGCCACCATCCTGAGCCGTGTACACCCCACTCATAGCTCCACACCACCTCCACATTCAAGGTGGGTTTTGAGCCCTATGACCATCATGCGAAGAAGACTCCCGGCCAGCCCCATGGAGAGGGACCAGGGAAGAATCCAGGACTCAGAGGCAGGACCTCCCCTTCCAGGGTGCTGCTCTCCCACAGGGCGGGGAGACACAGGGTGCAGAGCCTGCTTGAGGACAGGAGGGAGGGCCGGGTTCTGACAGAGCACAACACAGTAGCAGAGGGGACGTCGAGGGAGCCCTCAGACAGCTGCTGCCCCGTGTGGGCACAGGTTACACAGTCGAGGCGAGGCAGTCTGGCATTAGCTCCTGGGTAATGCTGGAGTACCCTAGCAGGTTTCTGGTCTGACAGCAAAGAATACCCCCAAGAGACCAGCCCAGCCCCTGAAACTCAGGCTCCTTCCCAGACCAAGCCCCCAGCCTTGACCGGGAGCCCCACTCTAGACCACATGCCCCTCCCCACCCCCCGGGGGGCTGTCCACCCCCAGGACTCACTCAGCGCAGTCTCCTGCCACAGCCTGGTTGAAGAAGGCTCCAGCACTGTGTTCTCTGCCAGTGCCGGTGGAGAAGCCCTTCAGGGAAGGGTTGAACTCCCGGAGGATGTCTGGAAAGAGACATGGTTCATGGCTACCCAAAGCGATCTTCAAGTTCCTCTGATGACTGTCCCTGGATATTGGGGAGAAAGCAGAGCCCCCCATCCTCCAGTTCACCCAGCGTGGGAATACAATGCTTAGTAGGCTCATGCCTGGCCACATGGGCTGCATACAATAGGTGCCAAGTTACTACTGCATAGTGTTAGTCTGGGTTAGATGATTTTTCTCAGGCATTTTTGCCTTTTTCTAACAAAGATGTGCTCAAATATAATGTGCTCCGTACAGCATACCAGTTAGAAGGTATACAGCTTGATAGCTTTTAAGTACATTCCCAGCTATGCAACCATGACCACAATCACATTTATTTTTAATTCTTATTCTTTTTTTCATTGCAGTACTGGAGAGATTGAACCCACCGCCTGAGCTACATCCCCAGCCCCTCTTTCTCAAATTTTGAGATAGGATCTGAGTAGGTGTTGAGTTGCCCAGGCTGGGTTCAGAGTTTCCACCCTCCTGCCTCAGCCTTCGAGAGTGCCGGGATCACAGGTATGCATCACAACACCCAGCTCACAGCCCCTCCTTTCCCCAAGAAGGCCCCGTACCAAACGTGGACCAATCAGTCCACATTTCTTATCACTCATTTCCTTTGTCTCTAGAGATCTGCTTATTCTGGATATTTTATATCAATGAGATCATACAAACTGCTTTTGTTTTGACTGATAACATCACTCAGCACGTTTCCAAGTTCGCTCACGGTGTAACATACGGAGTCGACGAGCCTTGGGGTTGTTTCTATTTTTTGGAAGTTATGAACAATGCGGCTATCAATATTAGTGCACAAGGTTTTGTGTGGTTTCCTTTGGGTGTGGACGTGGGAGAATTGCTGGATCGTGTGGTCACTTTCATGAAGCTTCGGAAGAGCTGGGAAGCCTCTCCCTGAAGACAGCCCCACCGTTCTGCGCGCCCTCTGGCCGGCGCTGGTCACTCTCTGTCTTATTCCTAGTGATCACGAAGAACCTCGCCCCGTGACTCAGAGCTGTGCTGCTGTCTAGGAGGTTCAGCCTGTTTCATAAACACATGGGTCAGGGCGCCTTCTGTGGAGAAATGTCCTTTAGAGCCTTCGCTCATTTTCAATTGCTGTCTTTTAATAATTCAGTTCTTCACAGTTTCTAGATACAAGTTTCTCATTCATATAGGGTGAAGTGTATTTTTCTCTCCCTCTTTGGGTCGCTATTCCTTTCCTGATGATACCCTTTAAAGGATCATATATCTTTTGCTTCCTTTTATGGTTTTGGTGGCATATCTAATAGTTTGTTTAATCAAGGTCCTGAAGATTTGTTCCTTTGTTTTGTCCAATAGTTACTTTAGCTCCTGCATGTAGGTCTCTCGCCCATTTCCAGTTATTTGTCTGTGGGGTGAGGCTGGAACACGCTTTATTCTGCTGCACAGGACTGTCTGGTTGTCCAGCACCATTTGTTCAGAAAGCCTATCGTTTGCCCCATGGAGTAGTTTTGGCCTCTTTGTTGAAAATGAGTTGATCGTAAATACAAAGGGTCATTGTGGACTCTCAGTTCTATTTGATTGACCTCGACATCCGTCCTTGTGCCAGGGACACATTATCTTGATTAACGTAGCTTTACAGTAAGCTTTCAAATTGGGAAGCATGACTAGGGATCCTCAGAGTTTTTCTTAAGATTGTTTTGTCTATGCAGGGGTTCTTTGAATTTCCTCATAAACTTCAGGGTTAGTTTACTAATTTCTGCTGAGAATCCAGATGTAATGAATCTGTGTATCAACTTGGGCAACACCACAATCTTATAAAAGTTAAACCTTCTGACCCAGTATATAGCTCGGGATAGCCTAAAACTTGTGATCCTCTTGCCTCACTCTCCCAATGGCTGGGATGACAGGAAAATATTCCCAATTAAAGCATAGGCCTTTAATCTCTATCAGCACTATTTTTGTGATCTTAAGAATTTAAGTGAAAAAAAAAAAAAGAATTTAAGTGATACATTTTTGTTAAATTTATTCCCAAGACTTTTTTATTCTGATGCTATTATAAATGGAATTGTCTTGTTAATTTCATTTCCAGATTAATACATAGAAATATAATTGATTTTTGAATATTGTGAATCCTGTTAATTTGTTGAATTTGCTTATTAGGCCTAATAAATTTTAGCGGATTGAAAGATATATATAGTCTTTCTCAAGCGGAGGTAGCTTTATTCCTTTACTGCTTTTCCTTTCACCTTTTTGGCCTGACTGCCACCACTAGAACCTGCAGGATCCTGTTGAACACAGGGAGGAGGCACGGCTTGGTCTTCCTGAGGTCAGAGGGGCACCTTCCACCGGAAATACGTCAGGCGTGGGTTCGCAGCCAGCGCCGGAGGCCAAAGACTGAGGACTTTTTCTTCCGTTCCTGTTTTATTGTGTGTTTGCATCTTGAAACAGTATTAGATTTTATTAAGTGCCTTTTCTCCTCCATTGAATGATCGTGCAGTGTTCGTTATCTTACTTATATTAGTTGACTTCCTTATGTTTAAACTATATTTCTGGCCAAGTTCCCACTTGGTAATGGAGGTTCAGTATTTTTTATATTACTGGATTTAGTTTGATAGTATTTGAGGACTTTTGTGTCCATATTCATAAGAAATTAATCTAGAGTTTTATTTTGGTATCAGTAAAACTCAGTGAGCTGGGAAGTATTCCTTCTTATTTTGGGAAATAGTCTGTGAAGATCTGGTAATTGATATTAATGTTTGGTAGAAAAGCTGGGGGAGGCTAGAAAGTTCTAAAATTACTAATCTCTGGATCACTATATAAAATATATATTATTTATAAAATATTAAATATTTAAACATGTAATTTACATTATAGTATATAATGTAAAAAATTTATAAATATATAACATTATATACTATAACATATATATATTCTGATCACTGTTATGTGACTGGGGATTGAATCTAGGGGGACAATGATCTGCATATCCAGTCCTCTTTATTTTTAAATTTTTGATATAGGGTCTTGATAGATTTCTCACACTGGGCATGAATTTGTGATCTTCCTGCCTCAGCCTCCTAAGTAACTGAGATTACAGGTGTGTGTCATCTTTCTCAGCTATTTCTTATTGATTTCATTGTAGTAGTTTGCATCTTTTGGGGATTCATTTTGCCCATTTCATCTAAGTCATTTCACTTATTGGTCTTTAGCACCCTGGGTCTTCACTTGACTTCATTTTTCCATTTCCGCAGCTTAACTGAGGACCCTCAGGGCAGGACCTGTTCAAATCCAAGGCCTTGCGTACCCTTCAATAAACACTTATGGACTCAATTAGGAATAATCAGAATATTTAGGATAAAGCTAAGTTTAGGCTGGCTGGGAAAAATGTTCAGCATCACACAGCGTCTGAGAATGGACCCTGGGTTAGAACCCTGATGTCTCAGCTCCAACAGCGGGGAAGTCTCTGAGCTGATGTCTGGAGCGGATGTCTCAGCTCCAACAGGAGAAGGCAGGGGCGCCTTCCCCCGCTACACAATACACGAGAGTGGGGAAGGGCCTGGCTGGAGGGCAGCCGGGACTATGGGGCCGCACCCCACCAAGCAGAACTCTCTCTAGAACCAAGATCAACACAGTTAGACTGTGGCTTTGAGGACCCTCTACTAAGGAATTAAAATTCTGCCTGATATTTACTCAGTAAGTAAAAGAACAGTGGAACTAGGGCTATCTGAAATGGCCTGGTTTGTCCCTGGGGGGTGGTAGGTTCGCCATCTCCAGAGAAATCCGGCACAGGCCGTCCGGCTGCTTGGCAGGAAAGTCATACAAATGAATTCTACACCGGACAGGGCCCAAACTTGCTGTCACATGCACTGATGTCTGCCAGGAACATTCCATCCCCTCTCCTCACCTGGTGGAATCCAGTTCTTGAGGCTGCTTTTCAGAAGGCAGTGTTCACAGTCGTACTTCTTTTCCCTAAGCTTTACGCACGGCTCTCTGCACCACCTGTGCCTACATTTTGTAAACCGGGCCCCCGAACAGACTTCAGTCATGTCACCAGGGCATCGTTCTGTTTTACAAGCAGCCAGCACTGGGTGAGACTGAACAGGGTATCGGGAGAGATTCTGTTCTGATCTTTACAACCTCATAAATTTCCAACACATTTTGACATCGTTATCTCGCCCTGGGTCTTTGGCCCGCACAATCAAACGGTTTTCACATCTCTAGCAAAGAGTCTCTCGACAGCTACCACTCCTAAGCTCAGTGTGTCGGGGGACTCCGCCCGAGGGGCAACTCTGTCCCTGTCATTTGTGAATCGCCACGGGGAGGAGCGTGAGCCGGATGAGCTCCAAACACCCTCTCTACGCCATGGCCTGGAATGCGAGGGCCCATCCGCTAGGCCACCTCAGAGCCAAGTTCGTCACATACAACAGCCTCCCCAACTATTTCTCAGCAACAGAGGAGCTTATTTATAGCTCTTCTGTGGAGAACTAGGAATAAAAAGGACAGGGAGTCCTTGTGGCATAGAACCGTACCGATTTAAATACAATTCAATTTGCCAATAAGCAAAACAGATAGCAAATGTTACGATGAATCAGTTCCGCCTAAGTGGGGAGTGAGCTTCCCTCTCATCAAAGTCTTGGTGACTTAAAATTCAAATAATTTCTTAGCAGCTAAAGATACACAAGATAGAAAAGTTCATGAGAATGAGACCAACTCCATTCTTTTCAGGCAAAATTATTAGGAGAAAGAGTCCAACACAAACATGTATTGCAGTTGTATGTAAAGAAAAAAGCACTCTGAGTTCTAGAATATATGACAGATATTGTGAAATAGAAAATATTCAAAGAAAAAAGGGCTGGGGTAAGTAACAAGGGGAAAGAAAAACTGTTATGGTGTTATATATATATATATATATATATATATATATATATATATATATATGAAACAAACCTTCTGTATATAGGGGCTGGGGGGTTGTAGGGTGGGTAGGAGAATGGGAAAAAAATGAGAATTAAATCATGTCCAACTGGTACAAATGCTCAATACCGAGGGTGATCATAATGTGCATATATAATGTACCAATAAAGATTCAAATAAAAAAATGAATTAAAAATGAATAAAAAAAAGAAAAAGTAAAAGCACGGTGATGTCTGTGTACTGAAGAGAACAGAGATGGGCGGCAGGGACGGAGGTACACGCCGTGTGTGGAAGGCCAGCCTGCGAAACGCAGCGAGAATCTCAAATTAAATAACAATAAAAGTTACGGATGTGGCTCAGAGTTCCTTGGGTTCAATCCCCCGTAATGGGGGAAAAAAAAGTTTAATAAGACCGGACCCTTCAGAGAATGTCGACAGGTTTTAAAAGGAAAAAAAAAATCCCAAGAGGTCCTTGCTGATAATTAAGGACAATGCTCTTCTCGAACACAGGCAAAACCCTCTGCTTGTGTCAGGAATTGTTTCTTAGTGACTTGCACTACGATTTTGCGTGAGCTTTTTGCCCCCTTCTGCCTTCGACGACAAGGAGGACGTTCCTCTTAATACCCCCAACGCCCCAAACCTAAGCCTCCGATCGCACAGCCGCAGAGTCCCAGCGGCGCCTCGGGGCAGCAGCGCCCCCTGCCGCCCGCAGCTGTGCCCTGCAGTCTGCGCCCCGGCGCCCGCTACTCACTGGCCAGCGTGGTCACGGTGCTGAGGTTCTGATCGCCCCCCACGCTGTTTGTGGGAACCGAGAAGAAAAAAGAAGGTTGAGAACGTTAGCGATGGCGAAGCCTGTCAGACACGATCAAGACAAATCTTTCTGCCGACAGCCCAGGGCTGGCCTTTCCCTGTCATTTCCGTACTGAAATGTAAATCAAAGGACAAACCCTTTCCTCTCCACCTGTGCACTGGAACCTTCTAACAGCAACGACGATGACGACAAAAAAAATGTCAATAAATTAATAGAAAGCGAAAGATGAAAGAAAAGAAGTTTAAACTGTCACTGGTGCTTTTCTTTTTGCTTTGTTTCCCTTTTCCTTTCCTGTTTGGCTCAGAAAAGACATTTTTCAAAAGAGCATCTTCCAGAGGGTTGCCAGTCTGCAAGCCAGTGCTAAAACTCCGGAGAGATCAAAGGTAGATGGGTTTCTAGAGTGTAAATATTCAGCAGCAGCTGGCTGGAGCTGGCTTTGCCACCGCTCTCCGCTCTGTGTCTATTCAACTGGGAACTCCCAAGCCGGGGATGGCGAGCCTTTTAGAGCTTTCAATAATAATGAACAGCCAGCTGTGGCACGCGTGCTGTACGCTCACCACCACCGACCCAGAATATCCCTGAAGTGTTTGGAGTTGAACAGCAACAGGCGAGTAGGTGCCAGTCACTCAGGCTAAAGCTGTGTGAGATGGAGACTCCACACTGTAGGCCAAAGAAACACCAAAAGACCTGAGTTGATCGTTCAATGCACTATGGAGTCCTGGTAAATGGAGCAGGAATCGGCCTGCCTGAAGCCACACGTGACAGGACGGTGCACTGGACTGGGCTCCAAAGCCATCTGCTGCTTGTCTTTCAACATCTGCTATAGAGCTGGGAGGAGGTGCTTACCCCTCAGTCTTACTTCTTCCTCTGTCAAATGAATGCCATTTAACCATGGTGCCAGCTACCATTTAGATCTGCCATGTATCGGCCACTGCGCAGGCGCCTACATCCTCTCTCCTGCCCCATCCGTTCTCAGACAGTTTATTCTCCTTGCACCAAGACAAGGAGACAAGCTCAGAGAAACTAGGGGACTTGCCCCCACACGGCTGGGCAGCTGGGGCTTGGGCACAAGCTCTGGTTCCACAAGCCAAGACGTGTTCATTAGGCCACTGGCTCCTTCTGAGAGTACATCACAGAGTGTACGGCTGGAGCACCCTGAGTGTGCCCGATCTCGTCTGATCTCAGAAGCTAAGCAGGGTCGGGCCTGGTGAGTACCTGGATGAGATTCCATCACAGAGAGTGAAACGGAAGGGAGAGGAGCACTTCCAACCCAAACATTCATGAAGTTTCTCTCTCAGACTCCTCAGACCTCACCTCCTGTCTTGGAGAACTCAGTGGTTTGAGGAAGCTGATAATAGGCACCTTTCTCCAACTGAACCTGGAAGTTGATCATGGAAAAGAACCACCAGTCCATCCCCTCCCTGGGGCCTAACTGTCTAGAGGGCCCAGGGATCTCACCTCCAGGACAGGCCTCGGTACTGAGTCATGACGTCCAGGACATTCCAAGGCTTGGACCCCGCGCCATTGCCTGCCTGGGAGGGAACACAGCAGTGTGTTTCCCCAGGGTCCCCCAGCCCCACATCCGCCAGAAGACCCACACCCTCGTCCTGGCCAGGAGCCCCTGGGTGCTCTCTAGAGTGCTGAGTCGGTGCACAGAGGTAAAGGCAAGTCCGACTGAGGGGCTGGGAGACTTAGCGTGGGACACTTCAGTCACCCATGCTCCCTGTAATTGAGCAACTTACTGTGAGAGAGTCGCCCATGGCACCAATGACCTTGATGTCAGCTGGCTTCAGCCTGTGGACTGAGAAGGAAGCCAGAGTGAATGGAAAGTGGGGTTCTAGGAGTGCACGGGGTCCACCTCCCCCCAAACCAATGAACGTGGTCCAGGGAAATGGAGAAAGAGTCAGTTTCAATATGCCCTGGGCCAAAGCTATGAGAATCCCACCCTGTCAATACAGCTCAGTAGGAGCAGCCGAAGAGTTTCCCTGCCACTTGTGGTGACACTAGATGTAACAGGGGAGGCATAGAAGGTCACTGCCAAGGTCATTTGGAAGGAAGAAAGGAATTGTGGGGGTGATGTAACCAATACTCAATTTTTCTAGGCTCTGATATTTGGGATAAAATATTACATCATCTAGGGAAAGATCTGTTCAGTTTCTCCAAAGTAAAAAAGGAAATACTTTTGGACAGTGACTTTTTTACTGAGGTAAAAGTCACACAACATAAAATAAAGAATTAAAGGTTAACAACTTAGTGGCATTTAGTGAAAGCTCAGTGTTGTACAACCATCACCACTGTCTGGTCCTCAACATCTTCACTACTCCAAAAGGAAACCCAGCGCTCGCTTCACAACTACTCTGCCCCAGAACTTAGCAACCCGCAATCTACCTCCTGTCTGTATGGATTTGCTCACTCTGTACATTTTATATAAATAGACCTTATGATACATGACCTTTTGGGTCTGGCTTCTGTGTTTTTTGTTGTGGTTGTTGTTGTTGTTTGTGGTACTGGGGATCGAACTTGGGCCCTTGTGCTTCCACAGTGGATGCGGTACCATTTGGGTTTAATCTCCGGCCCTTGGCTTCTGTTTTGCCTAATGCTTTCAAAGTTCAGCCATGCTAGAACATACACCAGTATCTCCTTCTATTAGCCGAATGACGCTGAATAGATCTATTGCGTTTTTATCCACTTATCCATTGAGGGGCACTGGAGTAGTTCCCAACTCATGACGGTTGTGAGTAGCGCCTCTATGAATGTCTGGGAACAGCTACTTATTTGAACACCTCCTTTCAGTTATTCGGGGTACGTGCCTGAGAGTAGAACTGGCAGATTGTATGATAACCCTATGTTTGACTTTTTGAGAAATCATCAAATTGTTTTCCACATCCTGGCTCTATTTCTTTTTTTTTTTTTAATGTTCATTCCACATATTTAATGCATATATTTTCTCTTCTAGAGGCTGTTTAGATTTTCTTTTTATCATTAGTTTTTTTTATAAATTGAATTCTTTATTGGTACAATTTATATACATCTCAAAATCATGTATAACACTGGGGAATTTGTACCACTATATGACACCTGGCTCCATTTCTTTTTAAAATCTCGATTAAACTCTTTAATCTCCCTGCAGCCAACACACTGAACACATGGCAGTGGCTGGGTGCTAGAGGGACAGTGACCAGGAATGGATAGGCCTTCGGAAACCCACAGGCTAAGGAGGACAAAAGGAGGGGGATTCTTGGTTATAATGAGTCATAGCCGGACACACCGCAAGAGGCACGAAGCACTCGCTCCGTCATCTAGAGTTGAAAGGATGAGGCCCCCAGCAGGTGTGTCAGGGAAGCAGCAGAACAGACCTCACAGAGGAGCAGGTGTCTGAATCCGTCCCCAGGAAATGGTGAGGTGGGGGATGGGGTGGTAGAAAGCAGGACAGATTTGCAGTGGAAAAGCACTGAGCACGGCTAGTCACACAGTCTGGCTGACAAGGAGGAGGCTCACCTTGGAGATTAGCAGGACTATTACTACAGATGTGATTACACACATACACTAGGCCTATCCCTCTCCACCCCCTTTACCTTACACGGTTGTCAACATGAACCCAAGTGTGTTTTGAAAGCCACGCCCGCAGTGCTTCCTGCCACAGATAGTCCCTCCTGCCATAATCTCGCCTCCCGCCGCCCAGGCCATCTTGACTTTGCCACATGGTTCTCTGGGTGCCTTCTGTTGTCCTTAGTGGTATAATGTTGTCCACTAGACTATTAAAATTCCTGCGTTAGAAGAAGTTCAATATAGCTTCCTCCAGGAAGTGGCCACCCAAGAGGAAGAAGCCTACCCCTAAGGTGGGCCACTGCCTAGGATGGATAAACTGAAATCTGTCTTCAGGGGCCCTTCTTGACGGTTCTGCCCGTTGTACCTGTAGTAGCTCACGGAAGGCACTTTCCACACAGGTGGGCTCCATGGAGCCCACAGCTCAGCAATGTCTGCGTCCTGACGGCCTGGCACTCACACTTGTGTAGGAAGCCGTGTGACACTCGGTGGTAAGGTGCCCAGAGCAATCTCCAGGCCTTTGGAGACTTCTCGACCACCTCTTTGCAGAAGACCAACTGCCACCCCCACTGAACATTAGCTCCATTGGAAAAGTCCCTACCACTCCTGTGGAAGGACACAAAGTGACACACACACGGTTATGAAATATGCATGCAAGATACATAGATAGCGAGTCTCAAACATGATCTATCTGCTGGAGGGCTTGTTATAGCGCAGATGCCCGGCCTTACCCTCAGAGCTCCTGATCTGATTAGGTCTAGGGCGGGCCCAAGAATTTGCATGTCTGACAAATTCTTAGGTCCTGCAGATGCTACCTGTCCAACCTGGGTAATTTTGAGAGCTACTAATAGAAACACCTTTGTATTTTAAAGTTGTGGCTGTAATCTGTTCTTGCACTTGTGGATGAGAAACCTGGAGCCATCTCGCCTGTGTATATGTACAAAGTGCTCTTGAGTTCGTACAAGTGGACCTGCTGAGGCAAAGTCTGATGGTGGCGGTACAGCTCTGCCTCTTTAGATTCCGGAGCCACAGGGTTTATGGGGTATCTGTCCTGAGTCTTTCCCACTGCCTTACATGTGCATGTGCATGATTGTATATGCACACGCATGTGCACACACACACACGTACCCTTCCTCATGATTATATCCTGTTTGGCCCTTCCCAGCCTTCTACAGCTACACCATGTGGTTAGAAGAACAATATCAAATCATAGACACAGCTGCACACATTAGCACACGTTTACAGGGCTAAGCGTGAGGACGTCAAAATGACCCTTTCTGAAATAAATCAGGCTATGGGTAAAAAAAGCAACAAAAAAGGAAAATGACACCCCTCCCCTACACTCCAGAGGGGTTTATTTTAGCTCCTAGTGATGAGAGTTAATCACTACATTCTTACTGCCATAACAGTGTATGCACAGGTCAGGGGAAACCTTTGGGGCTGTGGAAGAGATAGCAGATTTGCTTCAAAAGCTCTAATGTTACAGTTTTTGGTTTTTTTTAGAGGTAGCTGAAACTGACCAGTCCTGTCTCCTAAATTTTTAGTGGATAGAAAGGAAGTACAAATACACACGCATGCACATAAATCTGTCCTTCTGGGTGTGTGCCTCACTGTCTTTCTCATCTCTGTGACACAATACCTGACACCCACAACTGAAAGGAGTAGAAGTTTTTTATTTTGGCTCAACTTTTCAGCCCACACTGCCTGGCTCAAAGGCAGACAGGATGGCAGAGGAAAACCTGCTCCATTCATGGAGGCTACGAAGGAGAAAGAGAAGAGGTGAGCCAGGAACAAGAATAAAACTCCCAGCCACCCACCTTCTACCAGTTGCCACCTCCTAACAGCACATTTAGCTTATCAATGAACAAATCCACTCCCATGATCCAATCCCCTTCCACACACATAGGAACTTGGAAGACATTTTAGATCTAAACTGTAGCAGAATCTATGTGTAAATCAGGCAGTTTCTGGAAGGGGAGGTTGATTTTTCAGATGGAGTCTTAGCAAAAGATAATAAACCAAGTCAAACAAGTTCTGGTGGGAAGGGCTGATTTATCTAGATTTTGCTCTAAGAGTTCAAGTGCATTTCACTGGTTTAATAGTCTGCAGATTTTGATTTGAGGTTTATTAATGTTATCACATAAAGATACAGTTTAAGAAATGCAAAGGGTGGTCAAAACATGTCTGCATTTAAATGGGAAAAAAAAAGACATGTTACCGTTACTCTCTCAAAGTGACCACAAAAGGTAAATGTTTTGAATCAGTTCATCGCCCTAACAGCAAAATTAAAGACACTCCCAGAAAAAGGTTTTCAGAACTGTGTCAGAAAGTGGCAAGAAGACAGGTTAAGCATGTTCAAAGAAAGGGGGAATGTTTAGAGGGAGGATAATGGAAATATATCTTATATTGCAGTCAATTTCTTAAAATTTAGAAGGATTCACCATATTTTTCTATCATACTTCACACAGCAAAGAACTTTAGCAACTGTTCTCTTTGGCAAAATAACTATTAGAGATAAGATTAAACTTGTAGGGGTTGATTATCTAAACACTACCTGGTACAAACTGTCCACTACCTTGAAAGAAGCTGATAAACATATTACTAACTCACCGAGATTCCTAGGAATGGCGCCTCTTATCAAAAGGCTATCTGAGAGAGCAGCTATTGAAGTATCTTCAATAGCAAGGAAATCTATGGACTCAGTGTGGAATGGGGGAACTCCCCCCATTCTACAGGCGAATTCCAGGAGAAATGTTTGCACTCCTGGTATGTCTCCTGTAACCAAGCAACTTAAACCACCTGCGATGACACCCAGTCTATCTGCTCTCTGATTTTAAGGATTATGACAGCGCTTCCACAGTGACAGCAATTTGCTGGCACCTTGTTTCTGCCTTTGGAGTCTTTGGTATGAGTTTCTATAGATAAATATGCAACTTGTACAAAGTAGGAGCTCAAGAAATGTGTTCATGTCACAAAAATGTTATAGGTCTGAGATGCTGGCTATGCCAATTACTCTTGTCTGGTCACTACAAAGTACATTGATGTATTGAACTGCCACGCTGTATCTCCCAAATATATACAACTGCATGTCAACTGAAAAATGTACTAATAAAAAGTGTTCACTGAATTAAAGGCTGTGCGGTTGTTGGCAGGTTTTTATAGCTCTCAGACATTTCAGTGATGAAAAGTTAGGGCAAGGAAACAAACAAGTGTCCCAGGGATGAATCTGAACTTGTTGGGTGAGCTGGTTACACCTACGGTCAAGCAGGCTATGTTCCCACGGGGGCATCATTCCTTCCGCGTGGCGAGGACAAACCACAAGCCCCACGAACAAGTGCCCATAGAAACAGCTTCAAAACTGAACATTTTATTGTTGCATTACAGGGGAGCTAACTTACTAGATTGACCACCCAGGGCTGTAACATGGGCTTATTTATCATGGTAGTGGCGACCGAACATAGCTCCTCCCTCTGAGCCACATCCCCAGCACTGTCTATGTATGAATGAATGAATGAATGAATGAATGAATGAATGAATGAATGAATGAATGAAACGTGTTCTACCTGCTGTCTTCTAGAGTGCTGGGATTACAGGTAATACAGGCCACGATGCCTGGTTTAACATGGATGTGTTTTATATTTGTTTTTAAAGAGCATGGTTTAACTAAACGGGCCAAATGATATTGAAGGCTTAGACAGGATCAATGGCTCACAATACGTGAACAAACCATTCCAGTTTGTACTGTTGGTGACAGGAATGCAGCATGAGCTCTGTGGATCTGTTTTCAAAATCTAAGACTTTTTCTCCTGTGTGGAATTCAAGATTTCCCTTCAAGACAGCCAACTGCAATGGATGGCCAACACGCCACATCCCCGCCTCGCTCACTGTCACTGCGACTCCCTCCCTCCCTCGCTGGGAAGCCTTTAGTCAGCTACTCAGCCCAGGTTAGGTTTTTTCTTTAGCTATCAAGACTCTGAGCTTTCTTCTAGCTAGTAACATAAGATATTGATGGAGTGTTTACAAAGCTATGAAGCCCACGAGAACTGGTACTTAGCTAATTGCACATATGCACTGACGGGGAGGGAGCCCGGTGCATGCTCTTGTTTTTTTTTATTGGCCACCAAATACTAATTGGTTATGAAAGAAACTACTTCTATCAGCTCTCTTTGTGTCATCCCCAAGCCCCTGGGACAGAGGCCCAGGTGCATGACCCGTGAGCTCGAAAGTATAAGGATGAGCCCTGGGCTACAGAGACCTGGCCTGGGGTGACAGGCAGCCACCTCTCCTGACACAGCAGAGAGTGACATAATGATTTTATCAGATAACCTCAGTGAAAATTATTTTAATAGAAGACACTTCGGCTGGATGGTTTTTATGATCCGTTTTAACTCTGAGAAGTACTTCAACAAACATTTACTGGGCTCCTACCACATGCAAAGGTATAAACATAAGATGACCAATTTTTCTCCCTATCAAATGCCTTCATTTTGATCAGAAATGACAAACATAATATCCAGAAGAGAGAAAAACTCCATAGAAACATGACAGTTATCAGAGAATAACTGAGGCCTGTGCTAAGAGTCTCGGCCTCTCTCAAGTCACAAGTATGGTGAGAATCCTTAGTTCTGATCAATGGCACACTAATAACAACTATTTTTCCTTATCATCCACTTGGCTGAGGCATATTTTCAGATGAGACTTAGCATTAAAGCCCAGCGTTTATTGACGAATGTGTCCCCAGATGGAAACCAGGGGTATTTTGGTCGCATGTCACCCTGGTTATTTCAGGAAGGCTTAACTCTGTTTACTCAAACAGGTCCAATCACCAGGCTATCTCAGATCCCAAGGCCTCGAGATTTCTTGCTCTTATAGCTTCAAGCTCCAATAAACACAAGAATCCTCAGGTCATGGGGTAAACAAGAGATTCACATTTTATCTAGCCTTTAGATGTGGAGATATTTTCAAATGGACTCTCATGGTTGTCATGACAGAAGCACAATCTAGACAGATTTCAAAAAACACTTTATAGGTCATCCTTCTAGAATGATAAGATTAAACGGGAATGGATGTTATTTCGCTATAAAAAGTGTGGCTATTAAAACATTCAGACTGATATTCTGTCTCTATCTCGACACGCACCATCTATATACACATATACCCATGGCTATATCTCGGAGTAAGGGATTTTACTAGAGGGAAACCTTTGTAGGAAGCTGATCATCTGTTTCTGCTGTTAAAGTCCAGCTGGCAAAACAGCCCTCAGGAAGGAAGCTTGAACATGGGGGCAAGAAGTCTAAAGACTGAAATGCACGCACAGCTAAGATCGTTATCCTTTCCATGACTTGGGTGCTCTTTGTCCTCCAAAGATGCACCTGCTGGAGATTTTGCTCTCAGTGAGGTTGGGGAACAACCAAGACGGGGCTCAGTGCAAGGTAACTAGGTCACCTCCCTTGGAAGGGACTGATGTCCTACGGTGAGCTAGAGCTCATCAGAGAGGCCATTACAGACCAAGCCAACCCCCAGCCGCAGCCCCTTCTGCCCAAGGTCAATTCCCTTCCCGTGCCTCCACCCTGCTGAATCCCAGTCGAGAGGGATATCACCTGATATTGCATGTTCAGCCTCCAAGACTGTAAGTTAAATAGACCTCTTTTCCTTACAAGTTCCCAGCTTCAGGTATTTGGTGACAGCCAAGGAAAACAGATCAAAGGCAATCACCTATCCAATTTTACTGCAGCTTAGAGCCAGTGTCAGTTCTAGATTGAGGTTTTGGTGAGAAGGTCTTTTAATTTACATGCTCCTCATCTCAGCGTACAAAGCTGAGGTGCGTGAGAAGAGCAGGTGACACCAGGGCATTTGTTCTCCTTGTAGTGCAAGGGCACAGTCTGACTACAAAGATGTTTTCATCCTTGTGGCCACCGTGACATTGTTGAACTTAACTTTCTATCTTATATATATATATATATATATATATGTAAAATCTTGAGGCCATGAGCAGTAACGCATCAACTAGAACACAAAGTCCTGGAAGGGACACAGGAGGCACGCGACAGCTCTCTAATGGACAGACACAACCGATGACCCTCCAGGACCAAGCAAGAGACTGGCACTGCACACCAGTGCTGTGAGTTCCATGGGACCCTCCGTCACTCTCCATAGGGACGTGGGTCACATGCAGATGGCTGGCACACCCAGGCCGCTCCGCCTGGAAGAAAGAAGCCGCCTTCAAGCTGCTCCTCTTCAGAAAGTGTGCTGGCCTAGACCTCCGTGAACGTCACGATCCAAAACAGACATTTTGGAAACTCCGAAAGGCAGTGACACGCACAGACAGGTATTTTCCTGTCCGTGCAGCTTGGAGTGCATTCGGCCTAGAACCTGGCTGGGGATCATGGACTGACTGTTTTGCTTTCTACTTGAGGACAACTCTGCTTCTGCGAAGAACAAAGCCTTCAAGGCAGGGATAGTGGCATTTGGCTCAACTAGCACCATGCAGGACATGGCCTTCCACAGGGTCAATGCTCAGTAAACACTATCTGATAATAGTCTTTATCATATGCAAAAAAAATAATAGGACACAAGCACAACCTCGATGCACATGCAAGCTATTTCTGTTGCCCTTCAAGAGCCCCGCTGGAGTCTCAGGTTGTGTGGAAATCCCCTGCCATCTTACGCTTGCTCTGACGTGGATGATTTTAGGCCTCAAATGAGTGTAAGAATGACTGAACGCAGTGTGTACCTGAGGTGGGAATCGAGTTGGAGGGGCTCCTGTCAGCACACCTGATTTCCGTTCCTTCTCTCGTCTGCAATAAGAAGAAATAGATCTCACTGAGAAGTAGCTATCTTGGAAAAATATAACTGAAGATAAAATAAAAACCTTCAATTAAAAAAAAAATTTCTCTCCTCCCGTGTATTCCATTCTTCACAACACCCTGCCCAGTGAGGCCCTGACCTGGCACCTCTCCTCAGCCGAGTTCAGACCTTGGCTCTTTCTGGCCTGAGGCGTGGAGGCCCTCACCAACAGCCCCATCTCCGGGCCGTGGGTCTTCTCACCGCGTCTGCTCTCTGATGCGGCCACGCCATTTCCCTCCCACGTCCTCAGTGCGGCCATTTTGGTCTGTGTGTTTACTCTTGTGCCCTTGGAGCCTAGAGTGGTGCCTGGCGTGGTAGATGCTCAACAAACACTTGCAGATTGAACAAATAAACGACTCCTCTGTATCAACTTCAGGCCAAAGCCCCTCCCCACCTCACACACGGCCCAACAGGTCTCTGAACTCTTAGACCCTGACAAGAAAGTCCCCGTACCTCCAAGTCTGTGCTCACACTCACCCTGGCTTTACTGTTCTCAGCCTTTTCTTTTCTTTTTCCACCCATTTCTCACCCTTCCATCAGCTTGGCTCAGCCTTAGTCACCCATCAAGGCTGGGGGGCGCAGGCACCCCGAGCAGAGCTTTCTTTCCTCTGGGTTCCCAGAATACGCGTGAAAGCTTTAATTACTGTACTTATTACATTGTGCTATAATTACTGGTTGACTTATCTGTTTCTCTACCAGACCGTGTTGCTTCAGACAAGCAATGTATCTTATTTGTTTTTACTCCCTTTGTTTGAAATCCATCTCGCCACCACTTAGTTAACAAGTAGGTACTGGCTACTGACCCTGAGTTCCTGACTTGAGCTGCATTCTAGAAATACATGGCTGATGCTTAATAAGCATACCCTAAAGGATCGTATCCCTGCCTCTCGGCAGATGGTAATAGTGACTCTTACAAAGCACGACATTCCAGATAGTATTCAATTAATTAACTCATTGCAATTTCACAACTTTATGTGAATTATTATTGTCACTATTTTCCAGGTTAAAAACTAAGGCATGAAGAGGATAAGGACCTTGCTGCGTAACCCAGAGCCAATAAATCGAAGAGTCTGGATTTGAACCCAGAGCCAGTTTCCTTACTCACTGTGCCACCACCCCCTGCACGTGTCCTTCCTGATACGATATTAGAAAGTATGGGCAGGTTGGTAACTCAAGTCTTTCATATTGCGTCTCTCAAGGTGGAGACCCAGGCCACTAATTTAGCCTCTACCACTTGGATAAATGTCACTGTCCTTCCTAAAATGCAGATAGATGTAAGAATTAGAATTCATTCCCACTCAATCCACCCAAGTCCCCATTTCCCTGAGAACAAAGACATCAACCTGAAAGTGTTTTTCAGATCCTCAGAGGAGTACAGGACCCTATCTAATCGCAGCAGGAAGTATCAAAAGGTGACACTGAGATAAACCTAAGAAAGATACGAGGGTGAGGACTTTTAAGGCCTTTTGGTTTCTATTCTCTGTAGTTCCAGAGTTCACATTTCTCTACCTTTCCCTGTTGTTTTCTTCAGATTAAGGGCTGAAATAAATTCTAACGAACTTGTGAGAAATCTGGAAATGCCCGGGAGTCACAAGCAATTGGGAACAGACACCAAGTCCCATAATGCCGCAGAAGCTGGGGGCTTGGGGTTCCTGAGCAGCAGTGCAGGGAGCTCTGCTTCCAAGCACCAAAGGAACGGCCTCACGCTCAGCCCTTCACCTCAGCACCTCTGACTGAATCCCAGTGCCTGAACCTGTCAGGGGCAGACGTGGAATTTTCCGGAGTCAGCGGTGGGAGTGGCCCCTGGATCACCCGAGCAATCACAGAAGACCTTGCCTTACCTCAGGCTGCCTCTGGGGTTTCAGGGACCGGTAGTTGCTGTTTCTGTAGGTGAACAGATAGGGGCTGTCCTGCAGGGGAAGGAAACATGTGGAGGTCGCGATGCTTTAGCTCTCAGAGCTCATCATCCAGCAAAGCCTCTGGCTGGTTCCCAACATTCACATGGTCTTCTGAGCGGTGACTGAGCCCTTTTCCTGCCTCTCTTCCCTGGACTGCCCATTCTTTTCCCTTAGGACTGTCCGGGTGCTTTGAAATGTCCTATTTGTGAGGCGTGGTCACTGGCTCTTTCTGCCTAGAAGATTGTGCGCTACCAGGCTAAGGACATAGATCTTGGTGAGAAGATAACTTAATTTTAAGTTTCTTGGCAGCTGAAGTAAACAGAGATACAGGTGAACTGCAAACTTTTTACCATAGAGTAAGACAGTCCCCAGTTTATCAGGAAAGTTAGCAACTCGGTTAGCATTAAGCGATAGAAGTTATTCATGCTTAGCCATTTTCTTGTCCATTTGTCTGACAACATTAATTATATACTTACTACATGCGAGCCACAGATTTAAGACATAACCAAAATGACCCATCTTCAAGAACATGTAGATACTTATCCTTCACTCCCCCTTCTCCACTCTGAGGCAGAGGAAATGTTGGAAACGGCATTTGAGGCCCAGGGCCAGGGGCTCAGAGAAAGTGGATGGTACCAGGTAAACTTCGGCTTTGGTGCTGTTCCCCTCAGGGGTGGGAGGCCTCCATGCTGCCGGAATGGCTCTCCTGGCCCACAGACACCAGCCTCAGGGCAGCCCTGTATGCAAAAGTGTGCCCGGGCCAGAAGTCCAGGTGCCTCTTCTCAACCAAGTCCACATGGCTGGCCCATCTCTGCCCCCTGCAGCCCGGCCCTTCTTACTGGAGATGGACACGTCATTGGCCTGCTCTCCACTGCGCTGAATGGCTCGTCTTTCTGTCCCACTGGCTTCATCTGGAAAAGGAGGGGACAGGCAGTAGGTAGCATCGACCAGTAAGTAAGGTGCATCGGACCAGCATTCCTCAGAACTGGCGCTCGGGCCAGCAGTACTGTGCCATGGGAAACTCACGGCAAATGCAGATTTCTAGCCCTGTTCCGGACCTGCTGAGTCAACTGCTGGTCATCGTGAAATCTTGAGATTGGGAACCAGTGCGTGGGAGGAACTGGTCAGGTTTGGATATCGGGAAGAATTTCTAGTCCTGACAGAGCAGGAGACATTGAACCCAGAGGGGATGAGACGGGGCCCGACTAGCTGGGAGTCGATGACTTGGGAGCCCTGGATCAAGCACAGGCCTCCCAGTGGGTGCACAGCTGCTGGTCCCGCTTCTCACAGCCCAACTTTTAGTTGGTTCACTGGCCACATTCCTCAGACAGGAACGAAGGGTCACCTGTGACGGGGGTAAAGCCCACGGCCTCTCCTCCTCCTGCCCACTTCCGGTGTCTGCAGAAACCCAAACTGCTGGAGGACGGGCCCCGTCCAATTTGTTTTACACAGCCATGGGTGGAGCCAATATGGGGCTGGGGTCACACAAGCCCCATGTCTCTAGGGCACAGAGAAAGGGTGACAAGGGACACAGCCCAGGCCCACACTCCCCGCCAGCCAGGATAGCTGGGGATTCAGGAGCGGGTGCTGTGGCACCAGCTGTGAGACAGGCAGCTGCGTAAGTGACAAGACGTTCACCTAATAACAGGTGGTGGTACCGGGTCATAGGTTACAGGCTTAGGTACAAGTGCCGGAGAAAGACAACTGAAGACAGTTAAGAATGAGATGAAGGTCGCGCGGGCTTGTCAGTCAGGAGGCTCATTATTATACGTGTATAGATGATGAAAGCAAATTCCTCAATGGCTTTGAGGGATCACGGACTGTCTTTCGCACATTTTCTGCTATTTGAGAGCAGCACGTCTGGCTGGCAGCTTTGCAGCCCAGTTCTGGGCTCTCCTGGCACCTCTGTCTCCATGTCCTTTTCTAAGGGCTCCCGATAGCGGATTCAGGAAGCTACAGGCTGGGGCTCCACCTGGCTCAGGCACAGATTCTGTGCCTGGCATGAGGATGCCAGGTCCCCCAGCAATATCGCCCAGAAGCCGTGCCCGGGCCAGCAGGCAGCCAGGAAGGACCTTTACCCAACATGAATTTCCCCAAATGGAAGGAGAGTCTGATAAGGAGGCATAATTAAGGTCCCGTTTGGAAGAGGAGTGGCAGCCCACAGCCCGGATCGGGTTGGATACAGAGGAACCCGCCCTGCCCTGGCTCTTCTTTTACTCCGAGAGAGGCTAAGGGCATTCAGAGCTGATGGCAGAGGGTGTGTTCGCCACTCGCTTCTTTCCCTAGTCGTCCCAAAACTGTAATCAGCGAGAATCCGGGAACCCCAAGAGGGCACATCAAAAGGACTCACAGAATGCCTAGATCTGAGCCTATCTTCCAAGGACCTCAGAGAAGACAGTGTATAGATTTTCCCCAGTAAACACATTTCTAAAAGTATCTGTGTTAGTCACTGCGTCTTCTCTCTCGGGCTGATCACCTTTAATACCTCTGTAACTCTACATCCTCGGAGGGCTAGAAATGACCTGACCACTTCAAGAGTCTCTCTTTCCCTCACTACCCCTACTGCACATCGAGGTACACAGGCTACTTCCTTTACTGTGGGAACACTACTCTTTTATTCTACTTTTTGGACCTTTAACTCCTCGCTTTTCCTTGCCACTGTGAAATGAGCTAGTAGAGGAGGGACGAGATAGGAGTTATTCGTGTTTAGCCGTTTTCTCATCCATTTGAGAGGGCCGCTTTGGGGGCATGAGTGAGGCTCTCTGGTCAAACCCCAGCACTGGAAAAAAAAAAAAAAGCTCTGAAGGAGCGGAGTCCTTACTCAAGTGGGCAGGTTCCACATCCCTACCTGTCCAGTGGCTCTGGCCCTTTGTGCAGGCCTTGGACAGGGTGGGCCCGGTGACTGGTGAAAGGATTTGGGACTTGAATTTCCTAGAAGTGGGTCCCTTAAATGCTACCACTGTGCAAGAATCCCCAGAAAGCACGGAGGCGGCAGCAGAGGGCCCCAGGAGCAAGCTGGATCCCAAACGCGAAGTCCACCTCAGTGGCACCCTGGAGCTCGCACTTCGGGACAGGTCTAGGCATGGCGTCCACAGGGCCGCCCCACCACCGCGGCGGAGCTTGTCGTGCCTGGTCGCGGGGCTCACACCTGCCCTGGGCTGGGTCCGGCGGGGCTCAGGTCCATGCGGCCTGTGTAGGGCTCGGTGGCGCTGTGGGCTACAGGGAGCTCTCTCCCCGCAGATGTGCCTGGTGCAGACAGGCCAGAGGGCTGGCCTGGGCCCCACGGCCACAGCGATCCTGCTGTCCTTTCTCCTCCCTGCCTGGTGGGGGCGCTCTCACCGGGCTCTGCAAGTGTGAGCCCAGCGAAAGCGCACCCAGAGCGCACCGCAGTGGCCTCAGTGAAGCCCAGCACAGCAGAAACCGAGGAGTAAGGACCCTGCCTATCCCAGGGCCAGAGAACACGGTCCCTGAACCCAGTGGGGAGGAGCTTTGCACGAGCCCTCGGGCTGACGGAGATTATTATACCCTTTCTGCAGGTAGAAAATGTAAAGGCTAGGAAGACCAAGCCACTTGTCTCAAGAAACAACCCCAAGCAGGACAAGAATCAGAACCCAGGTTTTCTGGCCCCTCGCCCTGTGTTCTTCTCCCCACCCTGTTGCTGATCACGTGTGGAGGATTCTGGCCTGCGGAAAATGTCAGTGAGCTCTACAGCACTGCAGGCGGCCCAGTGTTCTGCCAAAAGAAAACTAGAGCAGGGACACATCTGGTGGCCTGCCCTCCCTCCCTGGGCTCCAGGAGCCTCCAGGGTCTCCTGCTGAAGCCATGGACTGTGGTCGCTTGCTCCTTGGTTCCTGGGTTGCTCCCGAGCCCCAGGCCCCGGCCGGGGGGAGGAGCCCCTGTGCTCCTCCGGCGCCTCCCGGAGGCTGCGGCTGCGGCACGCCTGTCTGTGTGACAGCTGCACCTCCGCAGGGCCCGTGCAGGTGCTTATTACTACTGCGGCCACCAACGCCAAGGGCAACCCGGAAGTGGAAAAAGAAGCCAGCACCGACCCCGCCCACTCTCCAGGCTCGGCTCGGCCCCGAGTCCGAGGGCTTCCGCAGCTCTCCTACCGCGTGGCCCGCGTTGCTTTTGGTAGCCGCCTGGTCCTGGCTGCCCCTCGGGAGCGAAGCCCCGTGAGGATAGAGCCACCCTGGGTGTGTCTCACACTGTGCCAGCTCCCGGCACAGGGGCATCTCGTGTGTGCCAGTTATCGGTGAGGAGAAAGGTGATGTGACAGGCAGTGGAGGCGGTGGTCTGGCTGACTGGACCAATGGCTTCCTGGCCCGAGAGGAGGGAGGGTGACAGCCCGGCCTGGAGGGCATGGCATCCTTTCTCTGCCCCTCGTGGGAGATCAGCAACACAGTGCTTTTCTGGGGAACGTGCCACCCAAGGGTCAAGTCCTCTAGCAACCGTCCCTGCCCAGAGCAAGCAGGTGCCTTCTCTGCAGGCAGCGTGCTTCCTGCGCGGGCCGTGGGGCTGCCCCTCCCCCCGCTCACGTACTCAGCACAGCACAGCAGCTGAGACCAAGAAACTGGTTCTAATTTGAGAGAGAAGAAAAACAAATGTGTCACAGAATTCTAAAAATAGGGCAGCTCGGATGGGGACAAATACATGGCAAAAGGAGGTCCCTGCCTTGTTTTCTCTCAGGCCCCGAGCCTCGATGGTACATTCTGAGAACGGTCTGATCCCTGGGGCACCGTGGGGTCCTCACTTCTGGCCAGGACTGAGATGTGTGGGGTCAGGGCTGCGAGTCAAGTCTGCTTTTCCTGTACTAGGGATTAGACTCAGGGCCTCACACTGAGTTTCACCCTCATCCTCGTCTGTCCTTCCTTCCTTCC